>BKZX01016826.1:0-11860 GCA_014362285.1 Fagus crenata
TACTTTTTACTTACCAAAAAAAAAAAATACAAATTGTCAAATTTCATGATACGTGTTAAAATTTTCCTGCACTTGGGTGCGGGTTTGTGACTAGTTTGAGAAATAATTGATGACCTAAACCATGAAATTCTGTTCCTAAGACTTTTAGATTAAAACCTGTCTATTGTACCCAATAGAGATGATACGCATTGTTTTGGTTTTGGCCTGAGATCAATTAATGTCTGTATTTTTCTTTTCTTTCATATCTTTTAAGATGATGGGGACACCCCAAACTCCACACCGTAAGCTCCTTGTTTTCTTCCTACTGCTAACTCACAACTCATAGTTCCCGTTCTGTTCATGTGGAGCTCATAACTCTTAGCTCCCCGGTTTGTTGCTAGCTCTAGCTCTTTGTTTCCTTTCTCAAAACTCACTGTTACTATGAGCTCCTAGAGAAGCTCATCCCGCTATTCCTTTGTTAAGGAATAGAGTAAGGATGAATAGTTTCTTTTAGTCCAATGCACTCCGTTTTGTCAATTAAAAAGAGCACTCCCTCATCCCATGCAGACAGATTGTGAAGCCAGAGGAAGAGTACAAAGTTGGTGGTGAGGTGCTGATATTGAGGGGAAGGGTTGATTGAAAAGATGGGAAATCATTGAGCTTCTCATCTACTCGATATGGGATTGGGGACAGGTTTCTTGGAGAGCTGCTCATTTGCTCGACACACACACAGGTATTTCATCTTTCTCTCAATTTCTCTCTGATTTAATCGATTTTTTGTTTAGTGATTTCGCAAATCAGGTAGCCAATCTCATGCTTTGACTGATATCTATATATATTTTGGGGTTTTGTTTTATGGAATCAAAAGAGCTTTACATAAAGGGGTTTCTTTCTCTCTCTGCTTCAATCTCACTCTAATCCTCAGCCCCTAAAAGATCTTCGAAGGTCAGTTCTTTGAATTCTATATGTTATATATGTTTGATTCTGTGCATTTATGTATATGGGTTTGTACCCTTTTCTTCATGGTTGAGCTCTATCTTAACCTTAAGGTTTTCCAGCTTTAGGTCTTAGGACTCTTAAAAAACTGGTCCTTTCTTTCTTATTAGATTTCGTCTTTGATTTCTTCTATTTTATTTATATTTTGGTTTTGGTCAACATTAACTTAGATTTTTTAATTTTTGTTTAATTCTGTTCTTTATTTTTGTTTTCTTTTTATTTTTATATTTTAAACATTTAAATTTGTTTTGTGGGATTGGTTACTAATTTTAGATGAAAATAAAGTTTTTTTTTTTTGAACAACAATTCATTAAGATTGATATGTATGTATGTATTCTATTTTGGCAATCCCCCAGTTTTACGAAGGTCTCTATTCCTGGACTGGATTAAAACAAAAACTTCAAGAATTAGTAAAGGTAAATTTTACATAAACAATTATTTGTTGGTAGTATAATTTATTTAACCTTTTCCTTCTGTATAATTTGTAGGCTAAAAAAGGCTCAAAGGAAATCATATTCAAAATGGGAAGAGCTATCAACAAGACTAACAATTGCGGAATTAAATCAAGGTTCTGTTTACCCTTGCATATTGGTGGATTAAGAATATTTGACTTTTTATTTTTATTTTTATTGAGATCAAAATATGCTTCAAATGGGCCTTTTTTTTTTTTTTTTTGGCAGAGAAGAATTATTAGTCTTCATCAGATTACTTCAATTGGATCCACGGACATAATTGATACATGGGAGCCCCTAGAGGAAGGCCTGCTTTTGTAAGAGGAGCTTGATGTTTATCTTGAGAGGGAATGGTGCACAATATTGAACAGCATCAAGCAACGGATGGCCTGGTGAATCTCTTGACAAAGCCGAACCATGATCTCGCCGTGGTTCAGCACAGGCTCGAATAGGAGTTTCAACAAGTGTACTCGGACAATGTAAGCACAATTAGCCCCTAAATCAAATCTACAGAGAATGTAAAATAATTAGCCCCCAAACCAAATCAAATCATAATTAATTCTCTCTTCATTTCTAAACTCTGTTTTATTGCCTGGAAACTACGGAGAATGTAAAATAATTATACTATACTATAGTAGTATTTGTATATAGATTTTGAATGGTGTCTACACTCGACAGGAAAACCCAATGAAGTTGTTATCTAGGATAAAGAAGGTACAAGAAGATCTGTTAACCTTGAAAGAGCAGTGTCGTGAACTTCTAAAAGCCAAACAGGTAGTTTCTTCTTTATTCAACACTTTGGAGGAAGAGATAAGAATTTTTTGAACAATGTAAGTACTCTAAAGTTGATCTGGCTTACTGATTTGATTTTCAGGATTTAATTGATAAGGCTCGGACCACTCTTGTAGGGAACAGAACTTCGCTGTAGCAGATGCAAGCATCTGTGGGTATCCCCCTCATCAGCGATTCTGACGATCCTATATTTGCTAATTTCAACCAGGTAGTTTTTGAGCCTGCAATATGTTTGGGTGGAACGCACTTGCTTAAAATAATGGCAATGAGCTAAACTAAATTAGAAAAAGCAAACAACGTAACATGATGCCAATGGAAGAGATCAAATCTAATATGTTGGTACATAACAACTTTTTGCTGATTCAACAACTTTTACTACTTTAAGTATGCTATCACATCCAATGATGGCATTTGAAATTTAAAAACTACTCTTATCAATTTACAAAGATGGGCAATTTAATTTCTATGCAATGTCCAAAAAATATCTTTTCAGTAATTTTTTTCTCTTTACTCTAATCCAATGTTGATGCTCATTTTTTTAGTTATGGATTCATCAATGACAATAAACTTAATGTAATTTCAAACTTTTTGCTCAATATTTTACCAACATGAAAGAGAAGCAAAGAAAATTTTGTCTCTCCCATATTTGCTGCAATGTTGTTAAACTGTTGACTAGAAGGTTGCATTTATCCCTCCCCCCTCCAAAAAGGAAAAAAAAAAGAAAAAGAAACAAAGACCTATTGTTTGCAAGGTTGTGTATATTCCAAGTGGTGTCTGGAGTGTTTGCACCACTTCCCAGAAAGCAACCAAGATTGAATACATGGCAAGCCACTTCTTATGACTAAACACCCATGCAAGGATGTTTGGGTAGCTTTTATCATGCTGATACTCGGTTATTTGTCTTTTTTGATACTCTGCTCATCCATGTTCATAGTGTTGGAAGACAATCTAATCGCCCTTTTGATCTTTGACTTATGCAGATTGTTGATGAGTGGGAAGCTCAAGTCAGATCAAGGACTGATAACTGGTAAGGGTTTATAACTGCACTTGATTTTTGAATTTCTACAAATTATACTTATGGGAGCTAATTGATATATTCTTGTTGTACTTCATGCTGCATCATTCATGATGGAAAGGGTGTATTTGAGAAAAAATTGTTATTACATGTGTGAAGTTAATGTCTAAAATCTGAAATTCAAATTAAAGAAAGGGATGGTAGGAAATTTCTGTCTAGCTGTGTAAATCAGTATTCAGGTAGACTCAAGTAATGAACCAGAAATTTGTTTATAATGGATTGTGTAGATTCTGGGAGTCAAAAGTGGTTGGGTTATTCTGTTAATTATATACTTCATCCTGCTTTGTACCTAACTCATTCTTGTCATTTACCTTTTTATTTGAGTCAATTTACCCCAAAAATTGAGGCATAAACACGAGCATGGTAAAAGGATGGGGCAGCCAATTGGGAATAGAGTGGTTAATGGCTAGAGCTTGTCAATGACCTCTCAAGACACAACCAAATTTGTTTTTGAGGCATTAAGAATATTGAAAGCTTTGCCAAGCTCTCTTCTGGCAAAAAGTCTCTTATTCATATAAGAGTAAAAAGGCTTGAAATCTGTGGAGAGCCACAAAATATGTTCAACATTGTGTCCATTCATCATCCACCAGATGAGAACCAATAAATATTTAATTTCAAATTTTGTATAATGCAAGACAATCTATTTTTGAAACTATATTAAAGAAACAATTAGGCACATAAAGGAAGACAAACAATTACATTATTACTATATTGTGTATTACTTTGTCTTCCTATATTGGCAAATTAAGTGGAAAACAACATATGCCCTCTTTTGTTAATCCACTATGTGCCTACTATTAGGATAAGCTTTTTTGAGTTCTTTTGGACATCATATCTACTTAACATTATGATGTAATGCTTCTCAAACCACATGTATATTTTTTTATATATGTTATAATGATGCCTTATGATGTATATGTGTCCTATTATAATTTATTTATTTTGTTTATAGTAAAATGAAGTTTCTTTTGATTAATAGAAAGATTCTAAGCACTTCAAAAATCAAATGACATATCTTTGGTTTATGTCATAAATAAATTCTAAATTTGACAATTATTATTTGCTATATTGGCAAGCATGTGCAACCTAGTAGTAAAGAAAAATGCAAACCGCATAATTGCATGACTACGCTTATTGATTTTGTTTTGAATTTTAACAAATTGATAAGTTCTAATTCTTCTTAATGAGATGGACTAATTCTTTGACATTTATTGTGCAGGATGCAGACCAAAAAGAAAACGACACTTGTTCTACCTGTTGTCACTTTTTTACACATCGAAGAATATGGCCACTCTAACCACTGCTTGCTATGGCCTTTAGCAACTCGTCTTTGGTGCCATCTGGTTGACGCTTTACCCAAATTATTGTCTTAGCAGTAAATAACAGGAGTCTTGGAGACGAAGTCTTATCTTTGGTTGTTCTCAGGATTATGTGTTGAGCATATTTGTTAGTGATTAAAGGCATTTGAGTTTGCATAGCTCATTTCTTTTTCTTGATATCAAGTCATTCGTCTTGATATGATTTTTGCCTTTGCCGTAGATTGATGTACATTAACAATGTTTATCAAGAATCTTTTGCTTTTTCCTTTTAACCATATTTAGGATGATTCATTTTTTTCTCCCATCGGTAGTCTTATTTCTTGTTTGACTTAACAATACTATCTAAAGCTGAAGTGGAATGTATTTTGATGTAAGTTGAGTTGAATAATTGAGATATCACAACATTTGACGTTGGGTGAATGATGTTCTCGATTTGCATTGAATGTAGTCTCAAACTTAATCCATGGAGGTGATGGCTTAGCCAGAAGCTAATTGCCTAATTTGCAGCAAATGTTTTTGGTGATAATTGAGTGGCTTCAGGGTAAACATTAAGTTCAAATCCTCTTTCTATTTCCAACAAAGAGAATTAGGAAGCTTTGTCCTCCTTTCTTGGTGGATACCATTAGCAGGAGATTCTACATCATTTATGTTGCAAAGATGAATGCTTTATCAAGAATCAAGATTATACAAGTATTTTGTGAAAATTCACCGAAAGAAGGTATAATCCCTTTATTGATTTAACTGATATGATGTTAGTTCTTGGCTAACACAAATACAAGGCAAACTTATGAGTTATGAGGATCTCCAAGTTTCCATTTTGTATGCATATGAAAGATAGACTTATGAAAGGATTATTAACCTTGAGTAAACTATTGTTTTCGTCCCTAAACTTCATGCAAAGTTTAGAGACAAAAAATGAACTTCATGCAAAGTTTAGGGACGAAAACAATAGTTTAACCTTAAACATTTGGGCTGCCATGATTTAGGCACATTTAAGGACTCTATTGTTATCATATTGTATGCATCTACAACTCAGTGAAAAGGGTTTTGAAATGATCTACAGTCCACTCAAATGTGTAGTAATTGAGAAAATGTGAAGCAAAGTGGTACTCATCATTTGTTCCATTTCCATCCGAGAAAAGAGTCATACTTCTACCTCGTTTTCATTCCTCCCTTCCATATCTTCCCTTGCTCCTTCCTTTCACTTGCAATTTTTTTTTTTTTTTTAAAACAAAATTGTATATTGGCATATGTGCTAAATTTTGCTAAGGGGGAGCCATTATGTTCAAACTCTTGATGGCTGAAGGCCAATCTTAGTTCAATGCCACTGAGCTTGACAAATGAACTTATGGCACTTAATGTAAAAAAGTAAAGCCTCAAGGAATAAAATGATTTTTTCTACTATTATTTCTCAAAAGAAAAAGAATTGTACTTAAATTTATAAAATAAAAAGACAGACAATTATGAAATTTTATGAGACTCCAAGTTATTGAAAAGGATAAAAAGGATAAGAAACCAAAAGCGAGAGAGAGAGAGAATGCAAGAAATGGCGGGAGTTTATTGCAGTAGTATACGAGCTTTTCCTCTACCCATACACCTAAGCAGAAGAGTAATAAAACACTTCAATTCTCAATTCTCAATTCTTAATTCTTCTCCCTCCCTTTCATTCCATCATTCTTTTTCATCACCCTTCTTTCTGCAGAGACTCCACAGGCCCCGATGCTCCTCGACCACACCGGATTACAAAACCAAAACCCCGCAGATTTTGAAACTCACAGTCACTGGAGTCACTAAGCTTTTAAGACTCTTCTCCTCCAACCAAACCAAGTGAACTACTGTTCCCTACTCATCTCCTTCACTTTCTGTTTGTTTCCCGAGAAACCCAAAAATTTGGTAACTTAAATTTTGTGTTCCTATACATTTAATTGTGTCAATTTTGATCATTTTGCAGATTGGAAAGAGAAAGTGATAAAGAGAGAGAAGAGATTGCAGTTTCAGGCATTGATGATGTTGTCATGATCCTCAAATCTGATTATGAGAATGCCTACTTTGTAACAGGTACTAATGAATATTCACTTGAATTCAAATCAGGTACTAATGAATGTTCCTCTAATAGTATCTTTTCATTTGAAATAGGGGTTTTTACTTGTGCAATTTATGCTCAAGATTGTATCTTTGAAGATCCAGCTATCAGATTTCGAGGTAAGAAGAATCTTTGTATACTGTGTACAATTGGAAATTCTTGTTAGTTCTTTCTATGTAGCACAAAACCAGATTTTGTGACATACCCAAATAAGACTAGATGCCTTACAATCTCTCTCTGTGTCCTGTTTGTGAAATTCAGAGACTGACTAAAATTTCCAAATATTTATGAGAAAGTTAAACTGATATCTTCGCTCTTGGCCTTCAGGTAAGGAGTTGTATTCACGTAACTTGAAATTGCTAGTTCCTTTCTTTGACAATCCATCAATAGGATTACGAAAGATCAAGAAGGTAGTCATTCTCTGTGTGCAATTTGATTTCAATTCTAATTGAAATCAACACTGCCTCGTCCTAAATGGGTTACCACGAAGAGAAAAAAAAGCGGGTAATCACCGCACCTTGGGTTTGCGAGTATGCTCTTTCCGCGTGGGTGCGAAACATTTTTCTTTTGACTATGATGGGGGTCGTACAGCTCCATATCATATCACCGAAAAGAGGGGACGGTTTATAGGGTCCTTATGGTTGGGATTGAAGAGTCTTCACTGGTTGATTAATACCTGGGAGTTATTAAGGCAAACAGAGGATTTGAAGGGCTTCTTTCGATTTCTAAGGACAGAGTATAGTACCTTGGAACTAAGCTGCCTGCAAAATCAGAAAGGGAGGTTTGTGGAATTATGTGAATACCATGGCGGGGCACAACGTGGTGGAATTCGCATTCCAGAGGGATTTCGGGGTAAGCACTGGGATCAATTTGTGAAGGAGCTCCACTTCTTCTTCCCTGATACGGCCTTGCCGGCGAAACACCAAACCGGAAAATCGTATCACGGTCAAGGAGAACCCAATATGGAGAAGCGAGATTCTCGCGATGGTTTAAAGGCTTCGGTTTCGGAATCCCATATTTTGAAATCGCATGATACCTGCGATTCTTCAAAGCCATCAGAAGAGTCAACTAACGCTGATTTACCACGTGCTAGATTGGACCCGGATGCCCCTCGCCCGACCCATCTTCACGAATTTGAATGGCAGCCTCTAAACAAAACGCTGCGTATTACTAAAGGGGTGGATGGGAAAAGAAGGGCTGAATGGGTGGGCCTTAGAACTAAGGCTATTGGCTTGGCCCAAGAGATCACTCGGGCTGTAACACAAGCCCAGGCCTTAGCTAATGGGTTAAACCACGATCAGGAGAGGGTTGACCCAATTCTGGAATCTTCCCCCACCGTCAACGAGTCGGAAGTTCAAGCTGCCGATAGTGATTCTTGCTCCTCGGGCGACAAGATTCAAGCCGACGACACCGATCCTCCTCGCGAGACTCCGGAGATGGCGATTGTTTGTATGGCTCCGTCGTCTCCTTCATCGGTATGGGTTGATTTGGCGTTGATGGAGTCCGATGGTCCGATGGAGTTGTATCCCGAGCTTCATGATGGGGTTTTCGAGATCGGAGAAACTTCTCAATCTCTAATTGAACCGGTAAATGAGGAAGTAGATGAACCTATGTCTGTTCTTCCTCTAATTCTCGCCGAAAAACCGATAGAGGAGGAATCTCCACTTCGATGCGAGCCTTTGGCGATGATTGGCTCTACTGGGCGTGCAGATAATGGTGCTCATTTGGAGCCGTCAGTTTGGGTTAAGCAACGCCATCGTGGTTTCTGCAAACTAGTGGGATTCCCAATTGAGAGCCACGAACAAGAGTGTCTGGCTTTATTACAACGTATTGAGGTGGACCGGTTTTTACATAAGGAAAAGGGAGGTGCTCGTCGTTAACCCCCGTCTGGTACTAAAGGTGCTCATGAGCTCCGCAGGTTAGTCTCTACTGTCAATTATGATGGTCGTCACCCTGTGTGCTGATGATTGTTAGTGTTTTGTTTATAGAAGGGACATTTTGTTTCTTTATGAAGCTACGACTCATTTCTTGGAATGTAAGGGGTTTAAATAACCCGCAGAAAAGGGAATCAATAAAGCACTGGCTTAGAAGCTGGAAGTGTGATGCAGTTTGTTTGCAGGAGACAAAGTTAGAAGTGGTGGATTTTCAGTTTGTCCGGAGTTTATGGAGTTCTCCCTATGTTGATTGGGACTTCCTGCCAGCTACTGGTTCGGCTGGTGGGGTTCTGATGATTTAGGATACGAGGGTGTTGGAGAAGATAAATTCAATGGTCAAAACCTTCTCTGTTTCTTGTCACTGGAAGGGTGTGGCTGATGGTTTGGAATGGGTTGGATCTGGTCTTTATGGTCCTACGAATGATTTGCTCCGCAGTGAGCTGTGGGAGGAACTGAAGTCTGTCTATAGCACATGGAGCATACCCTGGGTTGTTTTTGGTGATTTTAATGTTATCCGCTTCCCTAGTGAACGGTTGGGTTGCACTAGAATAACCCCTCACATGTTGGATTTTTCGGAATTTATTGAATCATCTCAGTTGATGGATTTACCTTTAGGAGGTGGTCCTTATACTTGGAGTAATGGTTCAGCGAACCCAGCGATGTCGCGTATTGACAGGTTCTTGATTTCATCAGATTGGGAGGATGCATATCCTGACGTTACTCAAAAACTGTTGCCGCGTCCTTTATCAGATCACTTTCCTCTTCTTTTAGAAGTTGGCAGCATGTGTCGAGGTAAGTCTCCCTTTCGGTTTGAAAACATGTGGTTGCAAGATGTTGGTTTTGTGGATTGAGTTGCAGCCTGGTGGTCTAGTTACTCTTTCACTGGCCCGCCTAGCTTTGTTTTAGCCCAAAAATTGAAGGCTCTTAAGGAGGACCTGAAGCAGTGGAATTATCAAGTCTTCGGAAATGTGGGCTTAAAGCAGCAGCAACTTTTTTGTGATTTGGAAGTCTTGGATCACAAAGAGAGTTGTGGGGGGCTTTCTCTTTCTGAAAGAGACCTTAGGGGGACTCTACTTCTGGAGTTGGATAAGCTGGCTCATTTTGAGGAGACTTCTTGGCAGCAGAAATCGAGGGTGCTTTGGCTTAAGGAGGGTGACAATAACACTAAATTTTTTCATAAAATGACGAATTCTAATAGGCGCCGGAATTTTATGGAAAAATTAGAGGTGGATGGTACTTTGTATACTTTGGACTCTGATATTCGGAATAAGGCAGTGGACTATTATGCCTCCCTATATACGGAGAACGAAGCCTGGAGGCCTCTTGTTGATGATTTGCCTTTCTCTATGATTGGTGATATGGATCGAAGTATGCTGATCTCTCACTTTGAGAAGGATGAAATCCTTCAGGTTATTAAGGATCTTCAAGGGGACAAATCTCCAGGGCCGGACGGATTTACCATGGCTTTCTTTCAGAAGTGTTGGGCAGTGCTGGAGACTGATGTAATGGGTTTCTTTGATGAGTTTTTTGAGAAAGGTACTTTTGCTTACTCTCTTAATGCCACTTTTGTCACTCTTATCCCTAAGAAACAGAATGCGGTCAATATTCGGGATTTCAAGCCTATTAGTCTTGTTGGAAGTGTCTACAAAATATTGGCAAAGGTATTGGCTAATCGGTTAAGGAAGGTGTTGGATGGCCTAGTGTCTGAGTCTCAAAATGCCTTTGTGGGGGGTAGACAAACTTTGGATTCCGTCTTGATTGCAAATGAATGCCTGGACAGTCGAGTCAAATGTCGTCTTCCAGGTGTGGTTTGCAAGCATGATATCGAGAAGGCATATGACCATGTAAACTGGGAGTGCCTCCTATATCTGTTGCATCGTATGGGTTTTGGTAGTAAATGGACTTAGTGGATTAGAACTTGTATTTCCACAGTTCGTTTTTCTATCATGGTGAATGGCTCTCCCTCGGGCTTTTTTGAGAGTTCTAGAGGTATTCGTCAAGGGGATCCTCTCTCCCCCCTTCTTTTCCTCTTAATCATGGAGGTTCTGAGTAGGATGCTCCATAGGACAGAGGAGGCGGGGCTCATTACTGGTTTTAGGGCTGGAACTTCTCCGGGTGAAGGTATATCCGTATCTCATCTTTTATTTGTAGATGACACTATTGTTTTTTGTGATGCGGACCCTGAGCAGCTTCTTCATCTTCGTATGGTGTTGACTTGCTTTGAGGCGATGACTGGTTTGGGTGTTAATATGGGTAAGAGCGAATTAGTTCCTGTGGGGACGGTTCCGCATCTTCCTCATCTGGCAGATATTCTTTGTTGTCGTACAGGTACTCTTCCTTTGATGTATCTTAGCCTGCCTCTTGGTGCCTCTTTTAAAGCTTCTTTGATATGGAATACTATCTTAGAGAAGATTGAACGGCGGCTGGCTGGTTGGAAGAAAATCTATTTATCGAAAGGTGGTAGGTTGACTTTGTTGAAGAGTACTCTTTCCAGCCTCCCCATTTACTATTTATCTCTGTTCACAATTCCGAAGCAGGTGGCAAAGAGAATTGAGAAGCTTCAGCGTGATTTCCTTTGGGGTGGATTAAGGGATGGTTTTACTCATCATCTTGTTAACTAGAATACTGTTTGCTCTCCGGTAACGCAGGGAGGTTTGGGAGTGAGGAAAGTGGAAGTTGTTAATAAGGCTTTATTAGGCAAGTGGTTGTGGGGATTTGGGAGAGAGGAGGATCATCTTTGGAGGAGGGTGATTGTTGCCAAATATGGGGAGGAGTGGGGTGGCTGGATCTCTAAGAAAGCTAGAGGGGCTCACGGGTGTTGTCTTTGGAAGGGTATTCTTTTTGGTTGGGACTTTTTCCATCATCATGTGGAGCTAGTTGTTGGTTTGGGTAATCGGATTCGATTTTGGCATGATAAATGGTGCGGAAATGTTCCGCTTAAAACGAAATTTCCAGAGCTCTTTACTTGTTCATTAGCTAAAGATGCATCCATTGCCACTAGCTTGGTGAGTTCGGGTACTAATGGTGGCAGAACCTGGGACATTCTATTCATTCGAGATTTTAATGATTGGGAGGTTGATCAAGTTCTCACTTTCTTTAATTTTATCCATTCTCGGCTTCCTACTTCAGTTGGTCCAGATTCTATGCATTGGAAGCCTCGGCATCATGGGATTTTTTATACTCAGTCCTTCTATCATGTTATAGATGGAGCTCAGGATATTAAATTCCCT
>BKZX01016828.1:0-11032 GCA_014362285.1 Fagus crenata
CAACAGGGGAAGGGGGAATCTCGTGATACACGTGGATTTTTTCGGCCATCTTCGTTTTGGCCGCAGGAAGGGGTTTATCTTGGGTGCCACCCTTCTTAGAACTGGCCCCCTTTTCCATAATGACCTTCTTTCCCGACTTGGCTTTCTTTGGGAAAAGCGCGCTCGCATTAGGAAGGTCGTCCAGATTCTGAGCAGCTTCCATTAGGCGTTTGCATTCAGCCCTGGTTGTCATTCCTGCAACAAGGAAGGGCGTCAAGAGGAGGTAATAAAAAAAAACATTGAAGTCCCAAGCATCAAGAAGAGAGATTACTTAAATTATACGACTTTATTGCCTTCTTCACTTCTTCACTGGGCTCGGGACCCAAAGACCACTGTGCCAATGTAAACGGCGATAGAAGGTCGGCCAACTATACTGCCCTCTCTTTCTGGAAGTCCACAACCACAGAAAGATTTCCCTTTGAACGTTGGGATAAAGAAGGCCGGCGAAAAGCTGCAAAAAGAAAAGACAAGGTAAATGTCTGGAAGGCCATCCATAAAAACACACAGATATATAAAACAAAGAAGGGCAAGTGCACCATCAATAGGAGGAATTCCCCAGGGGCGGCGAATGCCACAAGGATCCTCGCCTATTGCCTCTTTAGGGGAAAATTCCCAATTTTCCCCGCATAAGAAAAAGAACTTGGGCTTCCAACTTCGGTTCGATTTAGGAACATGAGGGATAAGCCTCGGAGATCCTTTATGACAGGTAAAGGCCCAAATCCCTGGTGTGGACGGCATGTAAGTTAGCTTGTAAAGAAAAAGAAATTCTTCGACGGTCATATCATGCTCCCCTTCATGAGCCATCCTCCAAAGTACTTGAAGGCCTACCACTAACCGCCAAGCATTTGGGTTCAGTTGGCTAGGAGCTAATCTGAGACGGTGAAGGAGCCCCCTTTCAAAAGGCCTAAAAGGCAATCTTAGACCCGCCACCAAACTATCTTCATACAAGGCGACGTCTTCCCCATTAGAGGTGCATGCCCACTCACCATTTTCAGGAAGCCTAATCACTATGTTTTCAGGAATTTGGAAACGGTTCCTCAATCTCCCGATGTCCTTCTCAACCAGTTTAGAAGGTACCTTCTCAGCAATGAAGGGCTTCTTTAAGTCCCGACCTGGAATGGTTAACTTAATCTCCTGGGGTAAGGAGTCTGATGTAGACGACTCCGTGGTCTCAGAGGACCGTCCCCGGCTTCCGAAATCCTCAGATCCGGATAACGGTACGGGTGAATCTCTCTCACCGGAAGATGGTGACTCCCATGAGTCATCCACATTTGGAGCCATAAAGACTCGAGACGAAGTCCCTAGGGGCAATGCCGTACTCACCCACGCCGCAAAAACCTACCGAAGTAAAGAAAAAGAGGGTAAAGGTCGGACCTTTTTACTCCTCGACTACCCCGAGAACATCTAGGACACTAGAAAGCAAAACAAGGAAAAGAGAAAGACGACTTACCAGTGGAAAAGCTATCACCGGAGAAAGAACCGCCTAGGAGCACGCAAATCGCCGGAGCAAAAACCCCTCTGAACGAGCAAGACTCTGAGAGAGTTGAAAAAGAGAAGACACAAGGGACTAAGAATTTTTTTGAAAAAGACAAAAGTTGGTGAGAATAAATGAGGCGCCTGGGGCATTAAGAGAGACGGTTGAAGCTTTAAAACCCGTGCCCATCCCCGGGGCAACACGTGTCCCCACGAAATCGAAACCGTCCCATCTAATAATGGCCACGGAGCTCAACGAGGGAAGCGGGCGAAATTTACCTCCAAGACCCGGACCTTTGGTATTC
Organism: Fagus crenata; assembly: GCA_014362285.1. Lineage (NCBI taxonomy): Eukaryota > Viridiplantae > Streptophyta > Magnoliopsida > Fagales > Fagaceae > Fagus > Fagus crenata. Next base: position 1,818 of record BKZX01016828.1, read on the forward strand.
CGAAGGTCGTCAAGGCCCACGACCTCGAAATAGGGGGGCAACTGAAGGGGATATTTCTGGCATTCTCCCAAGAAGGGAGTGACGACCTTCAACGTCAGAAGGAAGGCCTTTGCGTCCCCCAGAACGACTGACACCCTTCCACCCGTGAACAACCTTCCAGTCATCTGGTTATGACTCATCACTTATCTTCTTCGTAGCTTCCACCGAGACAACTCCTCCAGCTGGTCGCATGCCTCATACAGATGTTCCACAGCGCGAACTTAGGGGGGTAACGCCCCACGACATCACTCAGCACTACGCTTTGGAGCGGGTAACGGCCTTCCAGATGGAGGGTCACTAGCTCACCACGTGTCTTCCGATCCGACGGATCCTAGAAGGCCACGTGGTCAGACCAGAAGGTATAAGAAACTCTTCTCTCTCCTATTCTCAGCATGAACAGTACACTGAAACACAATATTACACTTTTTCTCCATATTTCCTAAAGAGCTCCAACTAACAAAAGCATCGGAGCCTCCTAGGCCGGCCCCAAACCGGTGCCCACTCCGATCACTCTCTTGTCTCTTGCAGGTCTTCCAGCTCGCGGCTTGACTGACTGCCGTCCACTGATTTCACAGCAACATCAGTATTCATGTGAAATGCTAGTATTTGAAACACTTGCCAAAAGGTACCTGTGGTTAAGGAAAGTTAAGCTGTTCATTCTACATTCCAAATATATTAGGTACTTCGATGTTAAAATAAGAGAACTTTATAAATGGTACTGGTTAGTTGGGACTTAAATTGGACATTACTCCTCTTAGTATTGGTATAAGGGTCCTGAGGCAACCAACTAGCCCCTTTGATCCTTTGTACTTGTTTTCTATTCATTTTTTTTTATTCAACAAAAAAAAATTAATTGGTATAAGCGTATTAAACTTAGTTTACTTTTATCAGGTGTAACGTGCATCTCTTTTGTTTAAATTATCATTAGGAGCAGTTACTAGTTGGCGAGTTGCTTAAGATGGATGGTAGAACTAATTTTCTTGGAGTCCTTTTGGGAGTCAACATATGTGTAGACTTTAACCACTAGTCACATAAAGCTGCTATAGAAACATTAACATGTATGGATAAACTAAGCGAGTAATTATTTATCTTTTATTGCAATACACTCTGTATTATGACTGGTATGCATAAGTCTATTGCATACACAAAACATCACCTCTAGCCTAAGGTAACTAAATGCTTCAGGGAGGTAGCTTCTGTTTTGACTCTTTTGAGGTCCTACTCTTATCCCCACAAATGCAATGTTGTAGATGACTATGGCCATTAAAAAGAGCAACATGGTTGCATATTGTGTTTTAAGTAGAGAAGTGCCCAACATTTGAAAGTATACTCCAACCAGGCTAAATAAGAGCATGATGAGAAAGCCAAAAGCTGCATGAAATTGTGTGAAGGAACTAACTGCAGCTTCTTCCTCACTTGCACTGTTGTTTAATTAAACATAAATAAATAAATCTATACAACTTGAGCCTTAGTAAATGCTTCAGGGCATCCAACCACCTAGGCTAACACCTCAATTAATCAAATCTATAGTGCAGAGAATCTGAATAAATCCATTTATTACTCAACGAAAATAGATACATAAACCATTCCAATCCATAACGACACACAAAGATCAGCTAACATCAAGCCCAAAACTTCAGCCACAACTTAAAGAGGCAGTAATAAATCATGATAGCCACAACACTGAGATTGCAAAATATTAAAATTGAACATCAAAGCTAGTGGAAACCAGTTTATATATGAAGCTGATGACAACCTCCTTATGATCCATAATGCTATTTAACAGAACTTAATTGCATATAACATGGAATCAAAGTCAAATACAACCAACATAACAGCATGATTAAAGAGCATATAATGCTAACTAGCAAAATCAAAATTTGCAAAGTTTGACAAGTTAGAAACATCCAACTTTTAACAAAAAAAAAAAAAAAAATCAAAACTTGCAAATTTTGACAAGTTAGAAATAGTATCTAACTTTAACAACAAAATCAAAAAAACTCTTCAAAGTTAGTCAAGTTAGAGAGCATATGTACTCTTAATAACAAAAACAAAAAACTTGCAAAGCTTCACTAAGTACTCTTAGTTTGACGCTCAATGATTTCTAGGCGGTGTTGACAAATATAGTGTTGTTACTGAGGATCCAAGTTAGATATATCCATCATTATAATTTCCGTATCTTGTTTTGCTCGTTCCAACTGAACCTTTTCTTGCTTAAGCCGAATAAACTCTTGGTCCTGAGCGATAGTGTTGTCAACCTCAACTTTTCTAATCTTAATGAATTCTTCAATTTGAGAACATGCCCTCTCAAGAATTTTTTTTTTTTTTCATCAGATTTTAATTTCTTTTGTTCTTGCATGTCACTCAATATCCCTTTAAGATTTGCACACAAGCTATCATTGCTCTTTCGTTTACTTAGTCGAGCCTTTTCAGACTTCCTACCAAGTGGTCTCTCTAAGTCTACAAAGGCAGCTTGGGAGGCATCATCTTCCTTTAATTGTATCGGCTCTGAAGCAAAAGGTGTTGCACCTGATCTTCTTTTTGGTTTTTCCTTCGCTCTATGATCCACTCATTTTGGGTTATTCCTCAAGATATTCCAACAATGTTCAAATTGGAATGAGGCATCATATAACTTTTTAAACAATTCCTTTGCCTGACAAATCTGAAAAATTAACAAATACAAATAAGATTAGTGAATAGATAGTATTGGTGCGTTAAATTTTGACATCACTTTAAAAAAAAAAAAAAAAAAAAAAAAAAAAAAAAAAACCCTTGTCTTGCTCATTCAAACCAATTTCATTTCTCCTTTCAATATGGGCTAAGCACCCACAAAACTTATTAGTCCTAAGTTGAATCGTTGACCAACGATGCATTAGAGAGTTTGCGGTACAACTAGTGCAAGATGTCTTCTCTTTCTGGAAATACTCATAAATTCTCTCCCAATAAATATTGTGTTTTTGCTGATTCCCTAGTATTGGATCCATGGAAGTATTAAGCCATGCCGATACAATGAGAAAGCCTTCCTCTACGGTGAACTTAACGCCCCGTGTTAGTTTCTTAGCAATGGATTTCAATTGAGTTTCGGATGGAAATTGTTCAGTATATACTTCACCTTGTGGAGATTCCAAAATAAAATCGATACTCATGTTAGACCCTTCTTCTAGATGCAGACCCCACCAAGAAGCAAGCTTAAAGCTCTTTAACAATTAAAAAGCAAAGCTAATTACTTAACTAGATTCTTCAAGATAAACCAAAAAAGAAAGAGAGGAGGACGAAAACATTAATAATCTCCTCATCCAATAAGCAAATTGTTTGAAATCCAACAATGTACACATTCTCATACCAGCTAAAAATCAGTTCCAGAATATGAAGCACAACCTCACTTGATAAACACTCCGGCCAACAAGATAAAACCATAAACACCATGAGCAAATAAGCTTTACTCATAAGCAAATAATCCCATCTCAGAAAAATTATCCCAAGTTTTAATAACATAATAATATAAACCAAAGGTTGAAACCCCTATGAATTTAATTGTAAATGGGTTTCAAACAAAATCAGTTCCTCTCATGAAACCCCTACCACCAAAGCCACCAAATCCAACCCTAAAGCCGCCGACCACCTGTCGGTACACGGCAGACACAAACACACAACCGGGTATCATACCCATCACCACAATGCAGCAAAATTTCACTCTAATCATCAAATAAATGAAGAAATTTGGGAAAAAATTGAAGCAAAATACCTCAAGATCGGTTGGAGTGGGGTAGATCTACTGGTCTTCCTCTCGTTGGTGAGATCGGCACCATAACTGCTTGGCGCGAAGTTGAGGGAGAGAACACGCCAAACAAAATGAAAGAGAGAGAAAAAAAGAATATTTAAAGGGAAGAATATGGTATGATGATGAATAGTAGCTCCACCATTTGGGCGAGCTACTGTACAAAATCTTCTTTGTTAGGGCTATTTGTTAAGGCTGATACTGTGTGTTTTTGTGAGTTTGTTGCTATTTTTTTGGTGTTTATACGGTTTGAGTAGTCTAATGTGAATGCTCTAACACCTCATTGCTACGACTATTTTATGTGTCTTAGTTTACTTTTATTATTTTAAATTTTTATATTGGTCCATGTAAAAAACAATAATATTAAAAAAAATATACGGTTTATTATATACTAGCCTCTTCACACACGCTACGCGCGTGTTTAGAGGCTTTTCCTTTTTATCACTTTTAATTTTTAATTTATTTATTCAATTTTTCCACATCTTCACACGTGCTCCTCACGTGTTCGAAAGCTTTTTCCATTTTTTGAATGGGTATACCGTTTAGATAGATATGTTGGAACTTGTCTACAAAGCCTTAATGCAATGCATCAAACAGTAAAGATGGGAGAGGGTAAAACCTAGGTACAATTCCTTAGATGCAATATATTAAATTCTTAATATAACTTGGTTGCATTAGCCATTTACCAATAAAATACAAACAATATTATATTTTTCAAGAATAATTAAATTGAATGCACGTCTTTATTTGAATTTAATTAAATCTAATGTACTACACTTAAGAAATGTACCTAAATTTTAGGTACCTTAAAAAATGTATTGTTAAGAATTCCATTTTTTTTTTTTTTTTTTTAACTAAAAGACTCTAAATGCATTACATTGAAAAATCAAATTTGAGGAGAAAGAAGGAAATTCTCCCAAATATTTCTAATTGTCGTTTACAAATCAAAATCAAATTTATTCACTTTCCTTAGATGGGAGAGGTAAAACCTAGGTATAGTTCCTTAGATGCAATATATTAAATTCCTTATATAACTTGGTTGCATTTAGCCATTTACCAATAAAATAAAAACAATATTATGTTTTTCAAGAATAATTAAATTGAATGCATGTCTTTATTTGAATTTAATTCAATCTAATGTACTGCACTTAAGAAATCTACCTAGATTTTAGGTACCTTAAAAAATGTATTGTTAAGAATTCAATTTTTTTTTTTTTTTTTTCACCGAAAGACTCTAAATGCATTACATTGAAAAATCAAATTTGAGGAGAAAAAAAGGAAATTCTCCAAATATTTCTAATTGTCGTTTACAAATCAAAATCAAATTTATTCACTTTCTTACACTAATAAATATATAAAAATAAAAATCAAGATGCCCCAATAGAAATGATTAATCAATCCATAGAAATGAAATAGATCTCTTATGACACTCACTAATGCAAAAATCAAGAATATTACAATATATAATTTATTTTAAAAAGAAGAAGAAGATGACCACCCAAAATCTTCGCATCCCCATCACCAATGTTGATTCAAGATCATTTGTCTTAGAGCAAGAGTATGAACAATACATGTTGTAGCACCAAATGGCCTCAGCAACATTCCGCAACACCAAACGGCCTCAGCACCTATTCCTAACGAACTTAGCCAACCCTCTTCACTTTCTCTTTTGTATCTAGCAACTACCTTTCCTCACCAAGTTATCTCTGCAAGTGATGCTACAACAATTCAATTTTTTTTTTAAACTCTTCAAAACTAATGATGATTACGTAGTCTAATAAACATTCTATCTTAGTCTGCAAAAGTATTTCGTAAATGAATTCTTTAGAAGAAATAAAACATTTACCATACCTGATGACCTTAATCACCCCCTCTTGATCACTTTCTTTTTCATTCATGATGCCTTTTTCTTTCTTAAACACCATAAAGCATCCATCATACCTGAAAAAAATTAATAAAGATGAAACACAAATTAGAATCATGCCAATAACTATGAATTTTAATTTTGTATTATCATAACAAAAACAAAAACAAATATAAAAATAAGTAAAAACGAAGAGGAATGAAAAATCAAACATTTCCCATGAGTACTGAAGAGCAGAATGAAAAATCAAACATTTGCATAACCATGGCTCGCTCGGAATTCTTCTCCCTTGAGCCCTCGGCTATTGAGTTGTGGAAGGAGCCAATAACCCCACCGTAGACACCAACATAACTGTCGAAGACACCATAACTAAATCTGCTGTCATTAGATCCATGAACCCATCTCCATTGATTCCTGTTGCACAAATCATGAGTTTTGTAAAATAAAATATATATATATATATATATATATATATAAGAAGAAGATAGATACTATATATAAGAAGAAGATAGATACAAAATAAGATGAAATTGAAGTCACGTACGTAAGTAAGTAAGTAAGTAGAAACGGTTTAATTTGATGGTTATATTTTTTTTTTCTTTAGAAGAATCAGCATGTGTTTTTCTTTTCTTTTTTTAAATTAAAAATAAAAAATTTCAAATGAGATTGTGAGTAACGTGTAAGTGGGTGGTCAATAGAAACAGTTTAATTTGATGGATAAGGAAGGATAGTGGTTTAAAAAAAAAAAAAAATCAAATGGGAGAGTAACGTGGAGATGGAGTTGGGTTAGTTTTCTCATTTTCTGCTAGTAATAGCCTAAAATTTAGGATTTACTTCAAAAAAAATTTTTTTTTTTTTTTTCCCTAAAGAATCAACATGTGTTTTTTTTTTTTTTTTAACAAAAATCAAATGAGATCGTGGAGGAAAATGTAGGTGGGAGGTTAATAGAAAGGGCTAATTTAATGGTTATCTTTTTAATTGGATTAGGATAAGGAAAGATAGTTTTTGTTTTTTTTTTTTGGAGAGTAACATGGAGGTGGGAGTTGGTAATAGCCTTTAAAAAAAAAAGAGATTGTGGAGGAACGTCTAGGTGGGAGTTTAATAGAAAAGGGTTTAATTTGATGGTTATCTTTTTAATTGGATTATGATAAGGAAGGATAGTGGTTTTTAAGCTCTAATCATCATGTGTTTCTTTAAAATTAAAAAAATCAAATCAAAAAATCAAATCAAATGAGAGAGTAACGTGGAGGTGGGAGTTGGGTTAATTTCCTAGTAATAGATTGAGGCATAAATTTTAGGATTTATTTCAAATGTTGTTTTCCTTATTTAACCCTATATATAATCTTTAGTTTTTTGTTAGTGTATTTTAAATATTCAGGTCTAAAATTTAGGATTTACTTCAAATGTTGTTTTTCTTATTTAACCTCATATATAAGATGTAGTTTTTTGTTTAATGTAGTTTAAAATATGTAAATATAATTTTTTTAAAGGGGTATTTTTGACAATGCATTAAAATAGACATGAGAGAAATGAATTTTCTTAATAATAATAAATAAGGGAAATTGTGAGAAAAAATAAAAGAAGAGACAAATTTGAACATGGGTTAGTAGGAAAGTTTTTTTTTTAAAATTAATTCATTTATTTTGAGGGAATGAGAGATGAGTTAGGATTATTTTGGATAATGATAAAAGTTGAGTAAATGAGAAGTTGTGAAATTAGTGGGAAGTTGGAAATTAGAAAGTGGAGTAGATAAGGGAGATGTAAGAGAGAGAAAAAAAAAAGGGAGATTTAAAAAAAAAAAAAAAAAACAATTGTAAAACATGAACGTAGAATTGTGATCATTTTAACTTTGAATTTGAGCAAATTAGTAGATTACTCTTTTAACCTTTATTTTTTATTTTAAAAGCAAATCAGTTGATTTTAAATATGGGGTATTTTAGTCTGTGCACTAAAGTGGACATTTTTCTATATTTGAATGCGACTATTATACCCTTTTTGCTAACACACATTATTATTTGAAGTCATTGATTAAATTAGGAATATAAGAAGATGTGAAGGGTATTTTTGACAGTATATTAAAGTGGACATAAGGGCATGAATCCTCTTAATAAAGTGCAGAGTATTAGATTATGTACAGTACGTGGTTGGGCATTTCCTTATAAATAGAGTGCAGAGTGCTTACTCACTATTGACAAGTTTTGTTAACTTCTTGGATGTTGCAACGTAACTGTCGGTACACGATGTTTGTGGAGGTTAAGCATGACTTTGAAAAATTAAACTCGAGGGTGATTAAAGATGTTTAATTTGATGTAACCAAATGAAGTAGGGCATAATGAAAAACTTATAGATCTAGATGTTGCCGTGCTATATTCTGATACCATTTAGTGTAGTGCTCCCAAGTTTTTCTTACAAGCGTGCTTGATATCGCATTACCTATTTAACCGTATGCACTGATATGAGAGTAGCATGAGAGATTCACGATTATCTATGCCCACTGTGTGCAAGTGAGCGATGTGAGAAATTTTGGACTTGACCAACCTAATGAATATGCCCACACCAGGCCTAGTCTAGCCTATAACCAAAAGGTGTCTCTACTGATTTTTAACAAATAACTACCCATAAGTACTTATGTAAAAATTATAAAGATCCAATGGGTGAGAAGTGTGTGTAATTATGATAAATATAACTCTCTATTTCTACCCTCTGTAAAAGGGTTTTTGGGTTGTGGATTTGTGTATCTTGCTCTAGTACTGAGTACAACCACGACCAAAGACATGGAAGCATTGTTGGTGATATGAAACAATTGTTTAATCAATCCTAAAAATAAGTACTCGTTTTCTAACACCATGAATAATTGTGATAAGAGGGGTTAATATAACAATATTGCTAAGTCCAAATCCAATAGTTTAATCTTTTGGGTTAAGGTGATATTTTAACATGTTGTATTAAGCCCTTACAAAACTCCTACTGTGTAAATTCTCAATTCTCATAAACTTAAAATCCCAACGAAAACCTCAAAAGCTCCATGGGAAACATTGATACTAATTAAAGCATGCAATTGTATGGTTAGGTCTTCCCTTTGCCTTTTCCAGCTGGATTACCTGGTACTGTGTGTCTGTTAATTTCATGCAACTTGCTTATTGGTTGTCCAATTCAACTGTCTCCTACACACACCTATATATCTCTTTCTTTTGATCAAGTACTTGACTGTCAGCTTAGCCCTCAACGACAAATTTGTAATGATGGAGGCAGGTTAAATAGGCTGTGGGCTACCTCTTCTTTCCAGGAGAATGCTTTGTTTTGTAGTGTTGTATCTAGTTGGATAACTAATGTTCTTTATTTATCATTGTACTCAACTTTTGATGCATGCATTAATGATGTTGATAAATTAATTGCATCAGTTTGCTTCTAACTAAGCCTCCAGATATTTCTCTTAAGTCTTTCAATGCAGGGTTAGGTTACCAAAGGGTAGATGCTAATTAAGACTAAGTTCTTTGCACCAAAAGAAGAGTATCATTTGAAAAAACAATGGAG
>BKZX01016838.1:0-14161 GCA_014362285.1 Fagus crenata
AGTTGTATCTGTATTTCTTCTTAATGAAGCTTGCTTGTTAATTTTCATAAAAAAAATAAAAACTTGTAGGGTGGAAGTAGTTGGCTTTTCTCTTGTGATAGTTGCATTCTTTAATTTAAAATATGGGATTGTTTCTTAGCAATCCAATCATAACCAACCGTGTGTTTGGATGGAGGTCCCAAGGGAAGGAAATAAAGGGAAGAAGATAGGATTGTTTAATTGACTTTGTTTGTTTTTTTCTTTAAAGGGATCACAGATTGTCTGTTTGGATGGATGGATTTGGGCTCATGGATTTGGATTTGAGGGCCCAAATCTAAATTCTTTGTTTGAATAATTTAAAATCATTAGGATTTGGATTTGGGTAAAATCTATCCAGGATTTTAAAGGTCAAAATCCATGGATTTCAAATGACTTCTTAAGGTAGGAATTTCATAAATCCTCTCATTGAATGCCAACACTCAAAATGATTAAAATATCATTGGATCCTCTAAAATATATCTAAAGGCTCTAAAATGACCAAAATGCCCCAAAAATACCAAATGACCAAAATAAACCTCCAAAATGACCAAAATACCTACAAAACTACCAAAATGATAAAAAAAATAAATAAATACTCATGGAATCATCAAAGCGACCCAAATACTCCTAAAATGACCAAAATAACATCAATACCCTAAAATGACCGAAATAAACTCAAAAATTCAAAAATGGCTAAAATAATCCCCAAAATACACTTATAGAACCACCAAAATAACCTCAAAAACTCCAATGTGACCAAAATAACACCATGTGAATTGTGACGTAGTATCAATACGTATCTTAGAGAAACAGATTATCTTATTGACGTGATTAATTGTCGTTTTCATTACAAAGATTTTTATCCAAATTGACTGTTCATCAAGTTGTTTAACTCGATCGTATGTTTCCTGTCATATATACTAGTAATATTTAGTACTCACATCGTACCTACAACATTATTATTATTTTTTATCTCCAAGTCAATGTGGAAAATCTAACACGCAATTGGTTGACAAATGAGTAATAGTCTGAAGTCTGACTTTATCGTGGAAATAACACGCCAATTGGGTGTTGTTCTCTTCAAAAAGAAGTAAAGGTCCAACAAGTTTTAGTGACACATATTGCTGTAAAAGGGTTGATGTCTCAGCAACTACTCGGAATTTCATTAGCCAAGTCTTAAAAGAATAATCAATGTTTGAACCACCCCATGGTTGACCTTCTAACTTTCTTCTTGCTTATGGAAACAATGTTGCCGACATTTATTTCCACCATCATATGCTTTAAGTTGTGGAACTATAGTACATTAACAAAATTAATTAGTTTAGAGAAATAGTTTAAAAAGGAAAAGCTCAATATCCCATCTGATTTTAAAACTTTTAATTTCCGACAGACCATTCAATTGTCCTTGGTCTTCTCACTGCAAGGATTGATCTTAATTTCTTGCAAATTGAAAGCTCATCAAATTGTTTAAATTCATTTGCTCTTGTCATCTCTAAAAGGGCGGAACCCAGATTTTTTATTTTGGGTGCCAAAACATGAAAAGAATTTGACCATTTTAAAAATATGAAATATAATGAAATTCCAAATTAAATTAGCATATGAAAATAATTTTGGAGTTGAGAACATAGAAGTTGCTGCACCAACCTACCTCAAATATATTTATTGTTGTAGTTTTACTCACAAATTGGATATTCATGGATTGAAGAGATTTACGTGATAAAGCCATAAAGGAGTTCAACAAGGGTGTTAAAGCATCGTGGCATTACGAAAGTAAGAAACAACTTTAGGATTAGGAATATTCTTTGTTGTGTAATTCTTCAATTCTATTCTAGTGGTTTCTTTAGAAGGTTATCAATAATTGATTAACTAATAACTTGGATTAATTTGGTTAAAACCTACCCCAGCCAGTGTCTAAATATCTCACAAACTTATTCAATTATCTTCGTTGATTTATTTATTTTTTACTTGCAGCTTGTTTGGTCCAAATTGTAGAACTTAGAAAATGAAATATAATATTAACAACTTACTCAATTGTCTTTGTGGATTTTTTTTTTCTTTTGTCCAAAAAGTAGGACTTACTCAATTTTCTTTTGTCTAAATTGGATGAGAGAGATGCCTTACTCAATTTTCTTTTGTCCAAAATGGATGAGAAAGAGATGTGTAGGATCATAGAAAAAGTCATGGGTCATCATCAAATTATTGACTATAAATTACAATGAGATGCTTCCTATATATGTTTGTGGTCAAAAACACGTGATAGGCCAAGCATTAGTGTGAGACATAAGATCAAATTAGATGATTATTATTATTTTTTAATAGTTATGATAGAATTTCAATCTATAACGTCTGTTACATGATGATTGCTTTTACAATCAAACCAAAACATCAATTGGATTTTTGTGTAGGTGGGATTTGAACTCAAGTCCCTTACTTGACGACAAGACATTTACTAGTTGAACTAACAAAAACACACAAATTAGACACTTGTTAATTTTGGTTTGATGCTTTATTTATTTATTTATATTTTTAGAAGAAATGTGGTTGATGCTGACTGAAACAGCCATAACCTGGATGGATGGATGCTTGAGTATTTTTTATATTGTTTCCAGTAAGGTTTTTCCTCTAATGCATTTGCTTAAAGGATCATTCTATGCCTATGGTACCCACATATTTTTTATGGGTACTGTAATATAACTTGGTCCAAAAAAACAAACCACGGGGCTTTATTTTTACGATCAACTAATTAGTAATTTTTACAGTGTGAGTTAGTAATATATATACTCTAGATTAGAAACTCTAGTTGCCATAAAACCTATTACTTGTTTCTAACTCAAAAATCATAGAGAGAATGTTGCTTAAGGATTTTAAAGAGATGATGCTAGCAAATTTTTGAGGTTGGAATTGTAGATCTTTAGAAGAAGGAAAGGTTTAGAGAGAGATTTTGAAATTTTGTAAGTTTACTTGAGGTAAATAACTTTTTCCATAACTAATTATTTTGCTAAAACTTCCCCATGTTAATTATTAAATTTTTTTTTTTTTTTTTTTTCATATAGATTATTATTTTAATTATTTTAGATACAATGATTTAAAAAAAATATCTAGTGTTTCTTCTTTTTGAAATATTATAAATATATTTGATTTAGTTGGTTATTTAGAAAATTTTGTTTCCTCAACTTTGATCAAGCATTTTTGAATTTTGCGAAAAGAACCATATATATGTTGGTGATTTTATGGGCATTTTTTACTTTTCAGGATTGTTTTGACTATCTTGGTGATTTGTATTTTGGTCATTTTAGAGGTTTCATAGTTATTTTGGTTATTTTATGTATTTTAGTCAATTTATAGGTATTTTGGTGATTTTAGAGACATGCATTTTGATAAATAAAAAAAGAAAAAAAAGAAAAAAGTTTAGGGGGTATTTTGATTGTTTTAGAGGTTTAATGTTATTTTGATGATTTTAGGGGTATTTTGGTCATCATGGCGTTTTTGGGGTATTTTGGTCATTTTATACGTTTCGGGGTTGTTTTGGGGATTTTAGTGATTTTAGAGATATTTTGGTCATTTTAGAGGTTTCAAAGATTTTTTTATTTATTTATTTTTATTATTTTAAAGGTTTTTGGGTTATTTTGGTCATTTTGGTAATTTTATGTATTTTAGTCAATTTATAGGTTTCGAAATTCTAAATTTCAAATCCTCCTTTGTATAAATGGATCCAAACAAAAAATGTTAAAATCAATGGATTTTAAATCAAGGCATTTCAAATCTATTGATTTAAATTCCAAATCCAAATCTAAGTATCCAAACGCAACCAGAGGAAATTTTTTTTTTAGAGGATTTGGAGGAGTATCCAAAACCATCATTTTTTATTTCCTTTAAATCATGAGCGGGGCTAGAGCATGGTGAGTAGGATCAATTGACCCACTCATATATATATATATATATATATATATATATATATTAAAAAAATTGAGATTTTTAGAATTTGACCTCACTACAAAATTAAGCAATATGAAATTAATATTATTAAAATTATCATCAAATCATTTTTAGTTCCCTTTAAATTAACAAAAAATAACCCAAACAACATCAATAAAAATTAGTTGGCCCCAAAATATATACTTAGCGCTCATAAAACCCAAACAAGAAATTTGCTAATTTAACACAACTGAAAAAACTTTCTAACTATGCTGCTGAGTTTAAATTGTGGGATTTTAAAGGGGAGAGTTCCCACTTATATTTATAAAAAAAAAATAAAAAAATTCTTAATTTTATCTTTATGGTATCAATTTATATTTTATTCTTTAAATTGAACAAAAAATAAGTATAATTGTCCATTTATATTGTGTCTTATCAATTATCATTTCCTCCTCTTCTCAACCTCCAAATAAGAGATAGAATATCACTTTCCTTCCTTCCTTCAAAAAAGAAAAAAATCGTCACCCTTACTTTTAAAAAATCCAAATAAGTGCAAAATTCTACAAAGTACAAGACTATAAGCTCTCACCGTCTAGTTCTTTTGTTGAAATTAATAGGAATAACATTTATTGAAAATGAGGAGTTATAGTGCAATGAGATATGAAAGTGGTAGTAGTGTGAGAGGTAACATTTAACTGAAATGATCGAGTCATTGTGCGGTAAGATATGTTAAGTGCAGTAACGTGAGTGTCTATAATATATTAACATTTCTTTTAAACAATCAAGTTTGGAATTCCGAGCATCTAACAATTGTTATATCGTATAATCATAGTGCGTGCAATGAGATACGTAAGGGGTAGGTGCGAGAGATAATATTTAACTATCATTGTGCGATAAGACGTGTAGTATCATATATTAACGTTGCTTTTAAAACAATAAAATTTGGAATTCCGAGCATCTATTTAACTATTGTTATATCTTATTCTTATCATCAGAAAGAAAGATTTTGCCAACAACTTTATATTTGAATTGACATATTTTTTGCCGACAACTTTATATATATTTTGATAAGAACAATAGAAAAGACTTTATTAAAAGAGGAGAGAAAGACAAAAAACAAAGGGAGTCCACACATACAACAGCCAAGATTGGACTTGTAACTGTGAGAGTGACAAAGCACCTGTCAAAAGAGATATAGGCGGTTACGTCCTGGACTATTTGGTATTCTCGGAACCAATTTGTCCATGGACATCCACTCCCTTCTCCGCAAGATACCATGGACTTAGCGTCACGGCTTCTCAATGACTTTCACAGAGTCAATACCGTGCAAAGTATGGCCCCACTGGTGCACCATAATTACTAGTCTCAGTTGGTATAGGGTATGGCCCCTTGTTTCTTTACGTAGTACGACAATTTTATATTTGAATTGACATATTTTAGTGTTGTGAATAGAAACGGAGCATATCAGCTATTTGAATATACAATCTTTACGATATATAATACATGATCCAATAAAAATAATACATATTAACTAAAATTACCAACAATTAAGTAATTAAGTAATTGAAAACCAACTCAGCAATTACATGTGACATTATTAGACTAAATGCATTTTACCTTGTACATGTAACCAAACAATCACACATCTCTCACACCATCACTGGAATCACTGATTCGCCGCCGCCACCACTGCTGTAACGATGTTTTCAAGGGATAAAATCCCATTTCTTTAACCTTTGTGTACAACCTCAAAAATGAAACGTTTGGAATCATATTATTTGCAATATCAACCCTTGCTGAAGTTAAAGCCCCCTTAGAACGGAAAAACTCAAAGTTGGGCAGAAGGGTGTTCTCAATATTAGATAAAAGCACCTGTGGGCATATCCTGACAATTTTGGAGATGATTAGATCTCTTTTTTTTTTTTTTTTTTTTAGTTTAGATTTGGATCTGGTTTCTCAGGGTTTTCGTTTTTTTGTAGTATTTTTTTGCTTGATTTTATACTATTTAGATTTGGATCTAATTAGATCTCTTTGTTTTTTTTGTCGTTTGTGTTTTTCAGATCATCATGGACCGTGAAATTGGAAGGTCAAGAGGCTTTTTATTCGTCACATTTAGCACCGAGAAATTGATGAGGGACGCGATCGAAGGAATGAACTGTCACAGCCTTGACGACGGTAATATCACCGGAAACAGAGGGAGGCAGTGGCCGCGGCAGATACAGCTGTGATGGAGGCGGTTATGGTGGTGGCGGTGGACGTCGTGAAGGCGGTGGTGGTTACAGCTGTGGAGGTGGCGGCGAATTAGTGATGATACCAACGGATCCGAAGGGTGTGAGGGATGTGGATTGTTTGGTTATAGGTGAAAGATAAAATGCATTTAGTTTAGTGTGAGGTGTTATTGTTTAGTTAGCTTTCAGTTGTTTAGATGGTATTTTTAATTGACATGTATTATCTTTATTGGATCACATCTTATATATTGTAAGAATTGTATATTCAAATATTAAAGCTGATATGCTCCCAATAGAAACATTCATAATTCAAATTTTTCCTTATCCAACTGTTGAACTATCAACAACAAGAAATAAAGGTAAGATTTTAAATTTATAATGTCCACTCTATGATAATTTTTTTTTTTTACTATAAAGTCAAGATATTAATAACTTTTTTATTATTTTATTTTATTTGTAGGAAGAATTTGAACGAGGACCTCTTATTTATTTAAAGACAAATATTTTTACCAACCTTTTGATATTGCATCTTTAAGTAGACAAAGACACATATGAAATTCAACTTCCATAAAATATTGTGAAAATTAGTACAAACGAATTGTACGCATCATATATGTCTGAATTTTTGGAAATTCTACGGAGTATGGAGTCTTTTGACATATTATTTCTGGAAAAGTTAAGAATCACCGTACAAGACTGCTATCTTCTCTTGAATTGAATGAAAACGTTTCATGCAACACGAGCTCATTAACAGTGACTTATTTATAGTTGTGACCATTAAAACATTGGACCTTATACAAATATTTTAGTTCTGAATTATTACGTAGAATGTTGTCGTAGATTGTGTTTTTATTATGTAATGATGAAGCAAGCATCCTTTTTTATAGATGATATTTTTAAGTGGGTTCTAGTTAACTTAATTAGTAAAGTCTTTTGTTGTCGAGTAAAGGATCCGAGTTCAAATCCCGCTTATACCAAAAATTAATTAGTGTCTTGACCTGATGGTAGAAACAATCATCATAGGACGGACACTATAGATATAAATTCTATCGTAACTATAAAAAAAATATATGATATCTTTAATATCTTTGGCGTATGACATCCATTTTCAATATGGCATAAGTAATAAGTTACTAACAAAAGTTACTTTAAAGATGAAACGATTAAGACTTCTTAAATTATTATGTCGTTGTACTAAGACTCCCTTATCTTCTTCTATTTTTCTTCTGTCAATTTTGTACACAAACTTAGGTAACGTACTAAATAGATCTCTTTTATCAAATGCTCTGTCAATTTTAACAAGGAAAAAAAAATAATAAAATAAAATTCAATTTAAAAAAAAAATTAAACAAGGGAAATGATAATCATTAGGAAAATGATTCTTTCACACCGTGTGTGAAATAGTGATTTCACACCATCACTAAAAGACAAACCGGTTATTCCTAGTTTATTATTCCAATTTCCACTATCCTTGTAACCAAACACTCATTTTTTCTGAATTTCACTCTCTCTCATTCGAATGCTCTGCTCTCTCCTCCCAAAAGCTCTCTCCTCCTCTCCCCGAAATCTTTCTCCTCTTCCAATGATTTTCTGCTCCTCCTCATATTTGTCCTCATGAAGCCATGGATCTCTCTCTCCCGAAGGTTTTTTCTCTATTGAAGTTTGAAGTTTGAAAGAGTTGGGGTTTGAAAGTGTTGATTTCAAATCGAATTTAGGTTTAAAGATTTGGGTTTTATTTGGGTTTGGGAATGGTTTGAGTTTTGATGTTTGAAGTTGGGGTTTGATTGTATTTGTGAGGGTTTGGATGATTTTGTTAAGGTTTGGAAATAATAAAAGTTGAAGGTTTTGTTGGGTTTAATATTTTTTTTAGGGTTTGGTTGATTTTGGTTGAAATTGGAAATAATAAAGTTTGGTTTTTTTGATTTTGAGGTGATTTTGGTTGGTTGAGATAAAAAATAATAAAATAGTTACAAAGATGCTAAGAAACATGACCAATTTGTATGAACATGTTTAAATGTTCATATAATTTTCCAAAAAATGTGGACAAAAACATGAAATTATGGACAAACATTTCGAGTCTACTTATGAACATTCAAGTGAACCTAGAAATGTTCATACAATTTTCCAGAAAATGTGGACAAAAATATGAAATTATGGACAAATATTTCGAGTCTACTTATGAATATTCATGAACATTCAAGTGAACCCAGAAAGTGTGGACAATTATTCTTTAAGTTTGGACAATATTGTCCACATTTTCTGGAAAATAGTATGAACATTTGAGTCTACGCATAAACATTTAAGTGAACCAGAAAGTGTGGACAATTATTCTTTAAGTTTGGACAATATTGTTCACATTTTCTGGAAAATAGTATGAACATTCGAGTCTACGCATGAACATTTAACTGAACCCAGAAAGTGTTTTCTAGAAATTTGAATGTGTCTTGGAGATGTTTTGGACTTTAAAACACAAATTTGCCTCATGGAAATCTCGAATCGCGTTCAACTCCTTCGCTAATGCCATAAGAATCATGATGGAGTCAAGATTGTATTAAAGTGGCCTGAATTTTCTATCTAGTGGCCTGGGTTATTAAATTTTAAAATCGAGTGTACCCAGAAAATGTAGACAATGGCAATAGGTTGCTCCTGAGTATTTGTTTGAACATATTGAATTTCACCACAATTTGGGGAACAATTTTAGACTTTTTTTTTTTTTTTAATGAGTAATGTGAAGATTCCAATGGGAATAGGTTGCTCCTGGGTAACATTAAATATAAAAGAAAGTTTATGTAATAGGTTACTCATGGGTGACCTAAAATATACGCAAATGTTTCCAACCAATTTCACAATTTCATTTATAAACTTTATTTACAAAATTATAAGATATTGTTTCTGTTGACTACCTTTAATACAATCTCAAGTATAAAAAAATAGAGCAATCAAAATTTTATATACAAAAAGAGAAACGTATAGCAAAATATAAAAACAACAAATAGCATGGCACAATCGAATTGGGCAGTTTTAGCTTTGTACAACTTTGGGCAGCAAGGAATTGTAATAAAATTCCAGTAGAATGCGTTGTCGAATTCTTTGGCAATCAGCCTACAAAACATAAAAGACATTTTGAAATTATTGGTTAGTTAGTTGTTTTGACCTAAAATGAACGCATTAACGCATCATGAAATGAAGGTGTGTAAATCATACCTCTCCAAACTGTACTATCTTGTTTAAAAAAATCAAGGATTCCATGTAAATCAACATGAA
This sequence comes from Fagus crenata, assembly GCA_014362285.1. Classification (NCBI taxonomy): domain Eukaryota; kingdom Viridiplantae; phylum Streptophyta; class Magnoliopsida; order Fagales; family Fagaceae; genus Fagus; species Fagus crenata. The sequence continues at coordinate 9,426 of BKZX01016838.1, forward strand.
AATCCCATAGCTGGAGCTGGAAAAAATGAGGTAAAAGTACACAAAAATCAACATTGATTAACATAATTTATGGAAATTTACTTCACTTAAAATTTAGATTCATAACATCCATAGAAACCAACATGTACCAACAACCAACGTAACATCCATAACATCCATAGAAAGTGTGGACAATTATCTTTAAGTTTGGATAATATTGTACACATTTTCTAGAAAATAATATGAACATTCAAGTAAACCCAGAAACCAACATAGCAAACAACAATTACATTTGAGTTATCAATCAACAACCAACATCTTAATTACATTTGAGTTATCAAAACACCAACACAACATAGCAACTAACAATTGCATTTGAATTATCAAAACACATTAAAAGAGAATATGAACTTACTTACACAGTCTACATTAAAAGGCAAGAAAATTTTGAAGGCCAAATCATAAATTTCCATCTATGATTGATGAGAAATCCCTCGAGGCAGTACACTCAAATTTGTCTCAATATATTTGGGGTCATGATAGATATTGGTACTTACATGTAGTGAATTTGGTTTGGTATGTCATTCTTGTGTTCTAGGAGCTATGTTTCGACATCCTGATGGCCCAATTTCTCTACGCATAGCTGCTCCAAAGCTTTTCGCTATGATGCAGGCAGCAGAAAGTAGTATTAGCAGGATTAACTAAGTTAATACTGGGTTAACAAGAAAATTGAAATGAAAAACAAGTGTTTACCAATATCGGCGCTCAAGCTCTATGCATCGCACTAAGTAAAGGATCATAAAAATAGAAAATTTTATCTAGACAATCTACAACCGTCATTACAAAATGGCCATTGTGGCATGCTGGCACAAAAATCTGCATTAAGAAACATGAAAGGGTAGGTCATAAACAGTTTTTTTAGAATAGATATGTAACGATAATTTTTGACAAAATAATGTTGGAAAAGTTCTCTAATTACCCGGTTGCAGTTTTCCAGCATTGTGTGTACCCAACTAGCGCGGAACACAGATTCTGGTCCAGGCTAGTCATCCTCAATGGGTTGTTTACCCTTTTTTGGTCTTTTGCTTCTTTATGTTGAAGTTGACTGAGCTGAAGCCAGGATCGTTGTCTGCATAAATCATAGTTAGTTATTTCGACAAAAGAGCTCGCTATATTGACATCATTCATAGTGTAAAAGTATCAACAAGTATTTGTCAAGGTAGAAATTTTGTTATTTTACCCCACCATGTACGATTATTATATAATTTATGTATGGTGAGGGTGGCCGCTTTTAGTGAGTTTTTCCATAAGTACATCCTTGAAACAGTCGACCACCTAAGTGTGTCACACTTGCTTAGTAAACAATATGGAATTGTAAAACTCATGTCTCAAATATGCAATAAAGAAATGGATCTAAAATGCAAAATGAATATGTAATTACCGCGGTTAGGGGTGGGCAAAAACCCGCCCAACCCGACCCGCCCGAACAAACCGGCCGACCCGACCACCCGACCGCCCGCCCGCTCACACATATATGGACGGATACGGTTTAGGATATTTATATTTTCCGGATTTCGGGCGGGCTACGGATATTAAGTTTTTAGTCGGGTGGTTACCCTACCCGCCCGACCAAATAAGTAAACATATTGAAAATAAAATAGAACCTATTGCCCGACTCCCTTTCTCACACTCTCTCCTCAGTTACTCGGTCACCAGTCACCACAACCTCACCGGCTCTTTCTCCCTCTCTTTCATCGTCACGGGCTCACGGCAGCTTTCTAAGCTCTCTCTTCTCTCGGCGTTTGCTCGGCGTTTCAGATCTCAGTGTTTGCTCGGCGTTTCAGATCTCGGGGTTCTAGATCTCGGCGTTTGATTGGGGTTCCAGATCTCGGCGTTTGATTGGGGTTCCAGATCTCGGCGTTTGCTCGGCGTTTCAGATCTCGACGTTTGCTCGGCGTTTCAGATCTCGGCGTTCTAGATCTCGGCGTTTGATTGGGGTTGGGCAAGATCTCACCGGATCTGGTGAGATCTCGTTAGATCTAGCGAGATCCTCGCCAATCCGGTGAGATCTCGTCAGATCTAGCGAGATCCTCGCCGGATTTTGGTTAAGATCTCGTCGTTTTTTGCCACGGCACCACCGTCTCCTCCAACCATAGAAAACCCGACCAACCCGATCGTACCCACCCGCCAAAACCGTCAACCGACCCGTCCGAGCCGACCACCTTAACGGATGGTCAACGGGTTTAAGCTTTGCAAACCCGACTCTGTCGGGTAGGACAAAAAATAACCCCCAAACCCGAACCGCCCGACCCGAGCCCACCCCTAACCGCGGTGGATATCCACCTAGAACTTTCTTCCTGAGCTTAATCGCCTAACAAGGATAACACATCTCAACCCATGATCTCATATGTTTTGGTCGAGATTGCAACCTTATTGCTATCAACCCCGCTGGCCATATCAAATTTTTTAGGAGTTATAAACCAGTATGAAATAATATATCTAATCACTTAATAACTCATTATATAATTAAACCAAACTAGTTGTTACAACCTTCTCCTAGTGGCCCGCCTTGTCGCGAACGACCATTTCTTTCTTAAATCAGCCAAAACAGTCTCATCATGAGCTGTTGGCTGGTACAGAAAATGAGCATCCACCCACTGCTGAAAACATAGAATTAGAGCAACAATAATTGAAGATGTGGGCTAGTACATACAATAAATTATGAAGAATTAAATATTTTGTGATTTTTAAACAAAAAAAAGTTAAACCATAAACCCAACATAAACTAAACTTGCATTTCTTAAATACTTTATCGTTAAACAACACACGTACTTCATTTCTGACTGGTTCCGATTCGGGGGGCACGATCATTACATTCTTTTAGGCTCGTATTTTCGCCTTTGTATACCTCACACTAGTAGCCCCCTTCGATGGTGAACTCACCAAATCCACCATAGCTACAGTTGCCTTTCCTTCATTGTCCCACTTCGTTGGTGAGCTTGCTAAGTCCAATATGGCTGCCTTGGTCTTTTTTTTGGTAGGTTTGCCTCTCTTGACAGCCTTGGACGGTGAGCTTGGCAAGTCCACAATAGGGGTTTGAATGGGCAGCTGGCTTTGAATGGGTAGCTAGTTTTGTTCTAAGTTTTGTGAGGGTAGGGTCTGGTTTTGTTAAATAGTGGGGCTAGACTCTATCACCATGGCCAGTAGACCCTTCACGCGGTTTAGCTCATCCTCTAAGTGCTTAACATGGCGTGCTAGAGCTTCCCGTTCAGTCCTCTCAACTTGGAACTATAGCTGCCATTGGTTGGATGGCGTCTGAGTTGTATTGCTTGGTCTAGCCCCATCATTACTTAATATGGCTATGTGCGAGTTGCCATGGGTTTCTTGCAAGGTCTCCATGACTTCTTGTACCACAAATTTCTGTTACTCCCATGGCATCGCTGTAAGCACAATCAATACCTGCAAATTGCACTATATGAATTAGAACAATGAAATACTAACGTACAACATCTTTATAACATAATAACATTGATATTAAATTAGTACTCAACTTTAGTGTAAGATACTTACATTTTCACTGTTATTAAAGGTTGCCATTGCCTTCTTACTAAACATTTGTTGGTGAGTCCATGCTAAGAATCTTGGGAAAGGTTGGTTAATTTGAGCATGCTTCTCACCAATCCCTAAGTGCTCGCATGCTCAGATTTGCATAAATGATGACATCAATGGTAAGTTTAAGAATTATACAGAAGTTACAATGGTCGTGGTGTAAACAACTCTAACAAAAACATTTTACTTGAAGCAAGGCAATGCAACCTTGAATGTGCAAGTTGCCTCTATTTTTTTGCACTTTCTTCATCGTTATAGCGCGGTTTAAACCACTAACCAAGAACTCATACACTGCCTTCCCCTATGCATAACTACCTAGCTTGGGTTTATCATTAAGCAGTGGTAACTGGTGACTTTTTGGGAGGTGGTAGGAAACAAAAAATAACTTAAGACAAGGGTCATATACAATCTAACCTTGTCTAGGACTTTTATAGAAGGTTTGGTGACCAATGTCACCAATTTAGTCCGTTTTGACGAATCTGTCTTCAAATGGGTGACTAGAAATGTTTCCACCATAGACCCCCCAGCATGAGACTGGTTGTAATTAATTGGCTCCTCCGTCACGGGCAACCCCAATATAAGGGCAACGTCATATAGGGTGAAAGGTATGAGCTTATGACCCACTTGGAATGCACGTTCGTCGGCATTCCAAGTTATAAGCATCACTTCCAGCATTCGTCCACTGGTTTCAATGTTGCAGTGTAGATTCAACAACCACCCAAATGAAGTGGTTCTAAGCTGCCTCTTACATTGGTCAGATAGGCTTTTGTTAACCTCCATCAACTTATTGACAATGCAGTGATGGCGAATACGGGTTTGAACTTCCGGGTTGCTTGCGGGTGTGTTGACATCAATAGTTGCCATTGCCTTGGCCACATGCAAAATGGAAATCTATAGAATTAGAATATTTCATAAAATCATTGATCATTAAAAAAAACAACAACCATTAAATCAAAATCAATTCCATTTGAAACCTATGTCATGCAGTTATAGTTATGAAATGCAACAAGATATAGAATCTGAACTTAGGGCAAAAAATTTTTATTTTACATTAACCCACAAACAAGAAAGAAATTGTACAGAAAATTTGTATTTTATATGAGCAATCACAGGTTCTAACATCCAGCTGCTCCTTCTAACCCCAAATG
>BKZX01016862.1:0-21508 GCA_014362285.1 Fagus crenata
GACATCTATATCCTATATCATAATGACAAATTTAATAAGCTACACCTAAACCCCAATTATAAGATATGAATCCAATTATTAATTTTGTTAATGTTAAATAGTTTAGGGTGCATATCAAAGATACGATGCATTTGTCTACACATCTGACCTAAAGCAGCAGCCAACTATCAAAGATATCTTGTTAAGGTTCTACTTCAATTCTTTTTTCTTTTGTCAAGTGCACTTAAAGTCACAACAAATCACCCCCTCCTCTCTGCCCTTAACCAATCAAATTACTGGCACTGCGGCTACAATACATGATTGACCACCATGGTGAAATTGCACAAACTCATAGAACAAGCTAGCTCACATGCAATCAACAATACTATCAGTATATAACGACTCAAAATCCATTTAACTGATGCAGCAGAAGCAGGCATTGCACAAAAGACATTTCAATGTTAGCTGGCAATGATAAATATGATAATAACAATAAAAATAACAAATATATATATTCAAACCTGCCAGAACGTGTAATAGCCCCTCCTCTCGTGAGCATAGATGAAGAACTCTTTCCCGGGTCCACATGGCCAGAACTTATGTGGAAATTTTAAGAAGATCTTTGTGTACACCATCACGTCACATGTCTCTATGGCCTCCGTTTTCCACCTCTGTTTCATTATTTTATTCATTATGTTAATATTTAATCCAACAATTATAATATGAATTGGAACTTCACAGCAGCAAAACTTAGGCCGAGGGACCACAAACATACATGACCTACTACCACTATAAATTATATCCTGAGTGAGTCCCAACAAATTTGACTTTTATATATATATTATAATAGAGTCCCAATAAAATTTCTTTAAGCACATATATGATATTTGTAAATAGCAGATCATGTGCATCAGTTAGCCGCTTAGCACCCAACAGCTTAGAATTTGTAGGCACCCTAACTCTCACAGTAAAATTTGCACAGCATTCTCATTCAGTGCACTATAGAAGAATTTACACCATACTGAATTTTAGTTACGCTTTTAGCATTGAAAGTCTAACATGTTCATTTTTCAGTCTAACATTTTAGCAACACTTGATTGAACATGGTCCAAACAATTGAAACTCTAAAGTAGAGAAAATCAGAGTGAAGCACCAATTGCTTAGTTTTAAACTGGTTTCATTTTTTCCAGCATGAATACAAAATGCAACCAACAACATTATGAAATAGTAGGAAACTAACTGCCACAGTATACAAATGCAAATCGTATCTTAGATTATATTATGAGAAACCAATCAAGAACCAGATTTCGTAATTAGATGAAAGGTAAAGTAAAGGGAACTATTTGTGGAGCACCAATAGCTGAAGTTGTGGTCCGGTTTCATTCTTTTTTAACAAGAATATACTCTATAAAACCAGTTGTCACACAATATACAAATGCCAATACCAACCGTACACCGTACCAGTAGTCAACCAACAAATGACTCTATCACACACAGAAATATAGAATCCAATAGGCAAGCTGTGGATTGCAAATACTGTGGATCATGCAACCCATATTTGGATACAAGGACACCTCGAGAATCTGTCTCTTGCGTCATCAGAGAGTGAACTCTATTTAATACAATTCATAAATTCTGACCCCTTCAAGTTAATGGTATTCAATTCGTGGGTCAGACCTACACAGCAAGTAAACTGAGAAGAAGCTCGGTTCTCTACGAGGGACTTTTCTGTATAGATTCGCCTATGTTGGACCAAAATAATGTATGCACATTCAAGAGGTCATCAATCATTCTTTTTTCTTTATTTTCTTTTTATAAGGGTTAAGGTCAATCATTCGTGGGGCTTAGGGGAAAAAAATAATCCGTCTCGAGCGTAACAACTGTGATTAATTGGCACAAAACAGTGAACTCAGACCAATAATGAGTAATGTCTATGATTGAACCCTACGTATGTAAAAAATATCTTATCTAATAGGTATATGCAACATTTTCTCCACATGATAGCATAATGTTATAAATTCGTATTTTACAAAATACATTTACTTTACATTTTCAAACATCAAAAGATTTTTCAAAACCAATGTCTACCGACTACAGACACAAACTAAGATGCCAAATTCTAAACGATAGATAATAAAGTAGTGTTAACTATAAATTTATGTAAAATCTAATAACTACTTATGAAAAACTATTATATCCATAAAATTATTGCCCAGAAATACATTATCAATTAGTGAGTGTCACGTCATGAAATGAAGATGGCTTTCATGCAAGTGTGGGTGGTGGCTTATGACTAGCACAGTGAGTTAGAACAGAGAACTTGACTATGGTGTATTCATAAAAAAAAAGAAAAAAAGAAAAAAAGAAAAAAAAAGCTTGACTATGGAAAACTTTACAAATAAAAAAGGGGAAGAGGAAGAGGAAACGTACAGGCAAGGGGGGTCTGAAGGAAATGAGGTCGCTTTGTAGAACACCTATACTGACAGACAAAATCACGTAATTGGCTTCGTAGACGCAACCATCTTCCGTTTTTACCGTCACGCCGTTTCTCGAGTGTTGTAACTCCCGAACTACCTGCTCCAAATCCGTGCATATTAACACAACCATAAATGTGTTTATCTTTAGCGGAAAAGGAAAATTTTGTTGATCTTAAAATAGTATATCATTAAGCATGAAAAAGATCAAAAACAAAGTCCAAGGCAACAACCCGTAAGATTCTGAGAAGTCAAACCAAGAAAATCTGTGCAAATTTCGAATTCAAAAATGAAAATTGGAAATATTAATTGAAGAAAAATCTGTGCAGAGTTGAGGTACATACACAGACCCATTTACCGATTTATGGGAGATTTCTAAACAGTAAAAACCACTGTGATTATGGCATTAGTGCGGAGATAGGTCCACTGGCTTCTGATTCTTTGAGCATTCGAGGTAGCAGAGACAAACAGCCCATTAAATGGAGAAAATGACAAGACCCCTTATTTTCATGTTCTTATTTGAGCTGATATGACATTTCACCTCATGGGGTATTGTTCTTGGTGATAATGCACACTGTGCAGGGTGATGGAAATTTGAAATTTGGGGCCTACTAATTTATGAGAGGTAAAAGGGCTTTAATGGTTACAAGCATCATGCCAATTCATTGCTATATGATTGAAATCAAATATATTGTTGATGGGTCAAATTATGAATGCAAGCTGGGGTCATCAACTCTAAAAGTGTTTCGTTTTTTAGCATTGGAAATGAGAGATGTTCAAACAAAATATCTAAAGTCGACCTAGTATCTTTAAACAACCTAAATATACTGGAATGAGGATTAAAGAAATCCAACATAGATGAGTAAATAATCAATATTCATAAAAATATATATTTTCAGTGTCCTGCTGTTACTCTATGCTTTCAAACTCTCACAAGTTACATAATTACATAAAAAGTAGCTTTTAAGAACCCCAATTTCCAACCCAAATGTTTAAAGTCAAACGCTTTTAATGTTATCATAACAAGATAGATAGGGATTTGAACCCTAATTCTTCTTCTAAAAGATATTAAATAATATCATTGTGTCATTCTAATTTTAACAGTCTCAGAAATGTGATTCTCAATTGTTTGTAAATATTATTGTGTATGTATATGTATTTTCCTCAATTGTTTCTATAGTAAATCATGGTGAGACAATTTGTAAAATCAATTCACATCTTGTTGATCAAATAATTGAGAATGATTACCAAATTATATTACATTCAGCAATCAAGAATTTCAACCAAAAAAAAAAAAACTTGCAAACTTGTCATCATGAAGGTCAAGGACCAACAAACATCGGAGAAAATTCCTCTCAACCTACTTGATTAGTATTCTATTGAGAATAAGTAAATGACACTGAGATTAAGATTTTTCCTCTATTATAATTCCAAAAAATGTCATTATCTGCAAATTCTAAAGATGTGGTCAATATGAATCACTACAACAATTGACAAGTGGTACATGCAATCAAAAAGAGAAGTTAAGATATTTCCTACACATTACAAAACAAACAAATCAAGGGACAACAAGAAGAAGAAATATAGTAAAAAAGAAAGAAAAATTATTCTACCTTGTTTAGTTTGAGACGACTATCCAAGATTTTACCCTCAAAGGTAAAAAGAAAATCTTCAGCCATTTTGTATAGTAGACATTCATACCCTCTTTCATCCGCAACTAAAAATTCTCTCTCCCCAAAATCTACGTAGGTTGATATTGGCTCTACCTCTGTACCCAACCAAAACAAAACACTCTCAAATTTTGTACATTTTTTACACTCCATATAAATATAAAAATACAAGAATCATAATTCTAAAAATTAAAATTAAAAACGCTTTATCCGCACCAATAGTAACTTATATATACAAAATAATATGATATCTAAAAAAAAATACATAAAATCCAAAAAATAAATAGTCAACATTATAAAACTATTTTACTTTGTTGGGTCCAAGTTTATAATTTGATCAATGAGCAAGGCATCAAATTAAAATATCCAAAAATTTCGCTTTCTTTGCTTTTTATTTTCACTCAATAATTATTATTTAAAAAAAAAAAAACAGAGGAATTGAACCGTAGTACGAGCTATAATAAAATCTCACCTGCCATCTCAAAATCATGTAGGATAAAGTCAATAGCGAGCTCTATTGGCGTCTTCGGTGTACTAAAAATAAAAAAGTAAAAAAATAAAATTATATAAATAAAAAATAAAATCTTTCTTGGATAAGTATAAGAAAGATATATTAAGATTCACTTAAGACTAATTAATAATAATAAAAGCGTAAATATGATAAAGCTGATTTTGGCAGAGTAGAAAAAACTAGAAACAGCCAAATAAGGCCTTACGAAGGCGGTTTAGTTACTTTGGTGACGTCAGCACCACCACGGTTGGCCTCCTGGCTTTTAAGTTGTTGAATCTCTGAGTCCACTACCTTCTTGTACGAGTCGGCGGTGATGTCGCTCAATAATAAGCGGTACCTTGCAATATGTGTAAGGGGTTGTCGATTCTCAGGGAGTTTGTGTTTTCAAAAGACAATGTAATTCAATATGCAAGAAGGGTAAACTAGATTTGGTTTGTGAAAATTTTGTAAAGAATATATGTAAAAAGGCACTAGGGTTTCTGGATGTTTCTTTATAACAGTATGATTTCTTGTAATCCCGATTAAAAACTTTGTTCTAATAACAGTTTATAAGTTGATTATTTTCCTTTTAAAAAGCTCTTGACATGGTTGAACTAATAAAACTCAGGAACACTATATTACCGGAGAAAATAAAGTGGTTAAAGTAATAATTAGGGCTCTAATGGAAAAATAATCTAGTGCATCGCGGGAGGAATAGAGTCATTGCACCTCACAGCCAAGTTTGTCACGTGAAGCTCATTAATGAGCAATGATCCTATGCATTGCGGTTGGAGTAGGACCATACAATTCGGTCAAAGCAAGATTCACGTGAATTTGAATTAAAGCTCCTTTTAAGTAGTGATCCTGTGTGATGTGGGTAGGAAAGTAAAGTATGAGCTTGTGAGCTTGTGGGCTTTGGTGGCCATGTGGGCTTGTGGGCTTTGTTTTTCTTTTTCTTTTCAAACATTAATTTGCACCTCTTTTCTTCTCTTTTGCTCCTTCCAGCTTGTGATATCTAACTCCAATCTGATCTAGCTTGTGCCTACAATCAAACATAGCCCAAATTAACATATAAGGGATTAAATTAATACACTTAAATGCATAAGTCATGTAATTCAGTGAATTGAGCAACAAACATCCATTTAAGTGTAATTAGACATGAAATGCAACACAACCCCAATAGAATCTCTCCAAAATGCATGTAAATAAGTCATATTTCATGACTTATCCTTCTTGTATGAGTCGGCGGCGACTCCACTAGGGAAAATCGTACTATTGTAACAAACAAACAAAACAAAGAAACAACGACTCGTTTAGAAAACTCGATCAAATTCAAAGGCACGGCACATTCTAGCGCCACAAGAGTTCGTAACAAACTAAGAGAGAAACTATAACCGTCAATGTTCGATGCTAAAGTACGCCGATCAAAGTCAAAAAGAAAAAGAAAAAAAGGAAAATGCCGAGAGGGCGCCATGTCACCCTTAACATGGACTCAAGCCCATGATCCGCCCACTATGGGTTGCGGGTCCCATTTGGTCATGTGATAAGGATAACTATCTTGGATCAAATTATGAGATAATGGGTTATCAAATCCCTTAAAAGAAGGGATGTGCTTCAACCTAATATATTATATTCTCTGTGAATATAATTATTATACGTAGAGAAGACCAGATAGAGAGATAACAGTTTATACTTTATACAAAGAGAAAGCTCTCTAATTCACTAGTGTGAGACTCTCAACAATCTCTTAGAATTTAGTTTGTGGAAGAAATGGCAATTCTAGTAGCCAACCTCAACCCACGAGAACAAGGATGAACACGAGAGCAAAGAGGGATTCATAATTCAAGAAGAAAAACAGTGTAACAAACCAATTAAATCGATCTAGGTCTTCCGCAACGAGTAAGTATCTCAAACCCGGTTATATGATATATGATTTGCAAAAATCATTCATGCAGTAAGTGGCAACAATAGATACCAATGACAATCCAATACTTGAACCACATAAGTTGTTTCATATGTTTATAATGTACACAAATTCTATCTCTTTCTCCTTTTCTATCAATCTGCTTCTTCTCTTTTACATTTTTGTATTTTAGTGGCCAAAACCTCATCTTTAATAAGATACTTCATCCTATTTGTAACAAAAAAAATGTAACAAATGATATTGAATAGTACCAAGGGCCTTGTAATTCAATTAACATCTCTAAAAATATTGAATAACCAATATGCAAATGTAAAAAGGAAATGGATAGTTCAAGGCTTCTTTCCATAAACCTAAGAAAGTATATACCTACAATTGATTGTATTTCCCAATTAATGCCCTTTATCTTCTTCTTTTTCAGTCTAATATATATAGAATTAATTAGTATGACACGTCCATCCCCGTGGGAGATATCACACATGGGTAAAAGTGAAATATGGTTGCCCACAAATTAACTAAGCATGCTTGCAATATGTAAATGACTTTGAAGAATGGTTAGAAAAATTGCCAAGCTTCTTGGCAAATCAACGAACTTGTATGTGATATTTTACAAACGGAGATAATTCCCTTCCTTCCTTAAACCCTCTCTTTCAAAGCTTTTACTAGTTGAACAAATCAACAAATCAACAAACTTTTTTAATTACGAGAATTTTGATATGGTATGTTAAGCTTCTACCCATCTTAACCTCTTTAAGTTATAGGGTTTTGATATTGGTTTAAGTACAAGTAAATATATATTTGGGCTTATGGTATCAACATTAACACCCATTAAATTACTTGGACTTGTTTTCACAACTATTGGCTTGGATGTTTCATAGGCCTATAAAGTCAAGATGCCCAAAAAAAAATGTATGACAGATGGAGGCCAATCATAAAGAATAATGGCCCACTTTGATACAAGAGACCCTCCTTATGAGCATAAAAAAAGGATGAGTTTCCCAAAATTACTTAGGCAACTAAGGCAAGGTAGCCCTGCCCAACGTAAAGCCAACCCTAACATCGGGTCTCTTTTCCGTTTTTGGAAATCAGACACTAGGCAAGCTAGGTTTGGATTATTTCAAGCTTGGGTATGTTTGATTACAACCCAAATTTCATTATTTTTCTGATTTACTATATAGAACCTTTGTCAAGCTTCTTTTTTTATTTTCCCCCCCTCCTTTATTCCAAAAGCTGGGCTATACAACTAGGTAGCCTTCGGCCTAAACTCCTAACTTCATGAAGATAAGCCTCATTCCTAGATTTGTGATACAAATGCTTATCTTTTGGACCCTTAATACTCATTCTTATTTCTACTTTCTCTAACTTGGTTTTTATATATGAAGGCCAATAAGCCCAATAACCTTTATATATAATTTTTGCTAAACATAACCTTTATATATAATGGACTTACCTAAAGTCCGATATTGTAAGTCTCTTATCTATTTGTGTGTTGAAGTCTTGAAGATGTGGTTTTTAATGAAACTATAGTCTTATATGTATATTACATGGGTCGTCTTTCACACCCATGCCAAAAATATAATGAAAAGTATAAAACTCACCACCAATGTCTTATTAATTAGATTGGCATTGGATACGATGGGACAAATTAGAAATCTTTGCATAATCATTATTCAAATATAATAAGAAATAAGAGTTGGTCATGTGAGAACAAGTACAAGTAAAATTAAAATTGAAGTATAGCCTTTTCTATCCTTAATCTCAGTTCTTTTAATGAACAATCTTTTATACGTATCCCCAAACCAAATCCCTTCAAGAATCCAAAACTTGGCACCTTGATGAATGTAGTAGCTACACATAAGGAGAATCAATCCATGCACCATTTTTCACGACTTACTTGTTTCCTGTTTTTTGTATCTCACTTCATTTTAGCTCATGGATGGAATCAAGGGCTTGAACTAAATTTATAACCAAATCCATCTGGCCATCAATCTCATTGGTCATATTTTCGTCATCATCATCATCATCATCAACAAATTGGCGTTTCTCTATAGGTTCATATAGTCATAATATAGCTTCTGGAATACTGAGCTTCCCACTAAGATATAATTGAGTGGGAATATCACATTTATGCAGATTTTAGACTACATCCGTTTGTGTCAAAGTTAATGACCCAGTCAATGCTAACAAGAGCTCTAACAAATGATTTTGATTCTCAATTTTTCTTTCATTCCTTATTTCTTCTAGTAAAGCTTTACTAGTGTCGATACCTGTTAAGTTGTTCATGAAAATAACATAATAAGATGTTTGAAGTGTCTTTCTAATTGGAATCTTACAAATCAAAAGTAATAGATACTATCATCTACTCACCTGCTAGGTATCCACCATGGACATAACCACTAAAATCGTTCACTTGTGTGTTCACCACTAAAGAAGATACGTCCCACCGGGGCCTTTACCAGAGCAAAAAACAATTTCAATACAAAACCATAATGGAATATTTCTAATTAAGTTCAAATATTTAAGCATGATTTTCAGAATTCAAAGAAGAATTGCAGTATTCCTCTTACTCTCTTCTTTCGCGCTCTCCAGGCTCCACATTGCAAATTGCAATTTTGGAGTCCCGTTACAATAAAATGACTTTCCTAATTGCCAATTACATCCATAACTCCCCAGTTTGTTATCTTAAGAAATAATGTAGAAGCTCAGATTTCTAACAGGTTGTGTTTAATGGTGTAAAATGGTTGTTTATAGTTATATAGAACTTGTCCCACATTGGAAACATACAAAGCCTTGAAGGTGTTTATAAGGTGGTACACACACCAACACTTTAAATGGATAAAGTGGACTTATGGACATGTGGCTTTACTATTCGTACACGCGTGCGTAATGTGGCGCTTCATGGTGAATGATTAAAATGCATCATTATTGGTGTCAATCCGTTGTTTACATAGAATTCATATATATATATATATATATATATATATATATATTATATTGCTTGTTTGTTAAGAGTATAAGTTATTTGGGTAAATTACACTAACCTCCCTCGAGGTTTGGGAAAATGTTAAAGTCCCCCTCCTATTTTCATAAACAACACTCCACCTTTTGAGGTTTTGATTTTTATAACAAACTAGACAATAGCCCGTGCATTGCACGGAAAGGTTGTCAAAAATTTTCTTTGGTAGATTTTTTTTTTTTTTTTGAATAATTTCTTTCTTTGTTTAAAATTCTACTGAAGCTCTTAATTAGCATTTTCCAATGTATAAAAAGTACATAAAAGTTGTGTGTAGTTAAAAATAAAATAAAAAAATACTATGATTGGCAAAACGAATACATTCAACTCCCAACTATCATGAGTAGGAACATTGTCTCAAAAATTGAAGAACACAAATTTTAAAGTTACATCTCTTTTTTTTTTTTTTTTTGATAATATAAGGAACCTTTCTAAAAAAGAGCCCTTTGGACTTGCCTCTAGGCTGTAAAACCTACGGGCAACTAATCCCGCCCGCCAGAACCAGTTGCTGAGTAATCCAGGGGCATTCACCCCTAACAGGCTAAGCAATTTATACTCATGCCCAGGAGCTAAAGTTACATCTATTTGGACCATATTAGATTTACTATCCAATAAAATCATAGATGTGGTCACGCAAATTGCATCTAATAGTAATAACATCTTGGTTCAATTGAGTAATTCATTTTACAGAGTCAGATGTTTCATTATATTTCTTGGAATCCCTCACGTCACAACCCCTTAAGCATGGCACCTTCCTTTAAGAAATTGTAGCAATACATTAAAAATATCTTGTCAACACATGAGAGTACAAAAGATAAATCCAAATTATTGGATACAAACTTGAGATAAAATACCTAAATTCTACTTTTCCTACTGAATTCATGAAGAAATAATCTAAATTTCCAATCAATCGATGAACTTAGGAGCACTCAACAATCGTAAACCATACAATTGCAAGCTAAAAAATCATATTTGTAAAAGCAGAAGATAACGAAATGTCAAAAACATAAAAAGTAATGGGACTTACCAATATAATACCTTTTTTTCACTAAAGGAATGAGTCGTAGACACCTAAACTGAATCGCCAATTCTCTTACATTCATAGTGTTCTTCAACACTATAAAGTCATAAACCTAATTCAATATATAATCCCCCCATTACCATAACTAAAACATTACAATAAAATAAATATTAAACAATAAAAAGAGAAACCCACTTGACGTCGAGACCGTTCTACAACGGATTATTTGACCTGGACACCTTCTGCTACATTCCACTCAGCCTTATAGTGCTTTGCCAATCAAATAAAACCCCTAACCTATAACATATAATCCACTTATTAAAATGTAAACACAAAGATTGCTACTTCATAAGTTGTGCTCACCTTCTTAGATTGCAACCAATTCTTTTCTTCAAGACAACGTTGTTTTGAAGTTGGCAGAGTATTTGTGAGTTTTGATTTGTTTCCTTTCTATATCTATATGAAATCATGTCATTTTTAGCCCTAACAATGTAAAGTAATAGATTATGCAATTTCTAAGCATTATGTCAACAACAAAATAATGTAAAAAAATGAAAGACTTTTTAGGAGTAATTTAATGAGGAAAACAAATAATGCAAATTTAAACTCTCATTTACTGGAATACCCACTAATTGAGCTCCAACATGTATCTACCTAACAATAATCAAAAGATAAAATGAATCAATTCTACATGCAAGCACCATATAATAGCTTTCTTATACAACTATAATAATGTAAATAAATTGTGTGTATGTGAAATAAAGCTTCATATGTTAAGTCAAAGTTATAAAATTCTCCCCAACAATAATACTTTCTAACTTTGTCTGTTTTTAGTGTTTAAGAAAAATTCATCAGACTTATTTGAATGTCAGCTATTCCAAATGCTCACTCTCTCTATTAATATTCCTTACAAAAAATTTGTTCAAATGTCATTAAAAAAAGAAATAAAAAGAAAATTTGAAATTGATTAAGAAGCTAACAGCTTTTGTCTTTCCCCAAAATCATTATCAAGGAAAGATATAAATAGCATCAATCTTCAGTTTCAATTTTGATTAAGAACTCATAGATTTTGTTGTAATAAAGGTCATTTCTGAGTACTTTTGGGTGATGTAAATATAGCATCTTATCTTTCTATAACCATTTAATGGATCTAACTTGGCTTACATACTACTTGTACAAAAAATTGGGATAATCAAAAGAATGTAATATACAGAAAGTGTTCAATTGAGCTGATGAAATAGGGTAAGGATCATAAGGTTCTATCCACAATGACGTTCATAATAGAAAATCGTTTATAGTTGCAAAGATAAAAACATATAATAAGAAAATGGAAAATTTGGCAGGATATTTAGAATAGAAAATTGCAACTAACATAAGAGGATTGCGGTATAGATCAAACATCCATAACTCCAAATAATCTAAGCATATAAGTAAAATGTGATGCTTAGCACATTACAACTCTTATGGAACATCCATTTACTTTTAAGCTCAAATCCACATCATTAGTACCACTTCCTCAATCTACCAAGTACAATAATGTCCCAATGGATACTAAGAACATTTAATTATGACATAACACTTCTTGCTATCCCAAATTAGTGCTAGCTTACTATAAGCACATGGTCTATATATAATTAAGTAAATCATTATTATGATATCAAAAGAACTTCATGATTTACTTTTTCCTTGGTTTACACTATAACAAACACAAAACAATTAGCCCTAAATTTTGTTTACAATTTTATACCTTAGCTTTCCTATTCCATACCAACATCACAAAGATTTTTAGTAGTTTTTGAAGTCTCACATATTTCCAGCTCATCTTTGCTTTTTTAAAGTTATTATATTCCTAATTTGTGCGCTACATCTCTTTCTGGTAATTTAATAAAAGAGTTACTTTTATATACTAATTTGGTAAATTAGTACACATATTGTGCATATACTACTGTAACATTGATTCCATAAGAGAACAAATATTTGAACTGATATATAGATCATTGATTCCATAAGAGAACAAATATTTGAACTGATATATAGACCATGAGACTCCAATCTACCAAATCAGTGAACCCCAATTCAACTAAACAGTATATGAACCATACCAGATTAACAATAAAAAAAAACCTAAATTTTAAGTAAGTATTTGCATGGCCAATCATGTTTTGATGCTAATGACTAATTTAATTTGTAACACAAATCATCACATCAGAACCACTAAACTGAAATTGAGAACCCAAACAAACCTGAAGAGTTTTGGTGATGAAAACTTTGGTTTAGGCATTTCTTCAAACACTTTGAGGGAGGACATAACGCAAGCGTCTAACCTGTATAAAGAAGATAGTAGACAACTTGGAATTGTAGAGATTTTAGGAAATTTGATTTGATTTGTAGAGATAGTTGAAAATGGAAATTGACATACCAAGATTCGAGACTTTTGCGAGGAAAGTAACTCGCAGCATACTCCATCACGATGGCGAGTTGGGTTGGAGTCAAAACCACTGCAAATCAAAAAAGTCCCAAATTACAGGTTTTAGCTATGATAACAGTATCACCTTATTTATGATATCTTCCTTCTTACCACTCTCCATGTATTATGACTTCTAGAATAACAACAAAAGAAAAGCATCCACTTTGTTCTGCAGAGTTTAGGTGTTTGTACTTGGTATTACTTCTTTAATAAAATTCCCTACTTGCTCATAAAAATAAAAAATAAACATAAAAATCAAAGTACAAATATGAATATTAGTGGTAGTGAGGTTTAAATAAAATGCCAGTTCATTTTCTCATAATAATAATAATATGGTAGTGATAATAGAGGGTTGTGTGAAGAGAGCACCTCTAAAAGAAAACGTGCTCGGCTGTAGTACCCGAAACCAGCCAACATTTCATTCACCTCCTGCTAACAAACCAACATTTAAAAGGAAGATTTCAGAATCTATAAAACAATCACAAACCCAAAAAGGGATATTAAAAAAAGAGTGTACCTACGTACCTCAAGAGAATAGTGGGAGAGGGGTTGAAGGGTGGGCCATTTCTCCATCCAACGGTTGTAGAAGCATTATTTCCGACACCCAAACCCCATAGGAATTCTTTTGGTAATAATTTACTAATCATCCTTTTGCTAATTAGTCCAAAATCAATTGTTTTTGGCTTCAAATCCCTAAATCAGAAATGAGATGGCAAAATTAAATTTCATATTTCATATTTGAGACATTTTGTCAAACATCTAATAGATAAAATCTTTTGAATATAAAAGAAAATAACAAAAAAAAATTGCTCATGAAAAATTAATATGCGAAAAATGGAAAATTAACTGAATGCATCGCAAGAATTGTAACTAAAAAGAGGGAAGTAGTTCTATCCACGTGCTTCTAGAGCTAAAACCTAATTAGTGGCTAAGCAAAAACTTTTACCAGATGTTTCCCAGATGACTAACCTTTGTAGTAGTTTGACTGTCTCTATTTATTAAGAATACAAAAAAAGTACAAATTGAAGGCAAAAGAAGAAGACCAAAGAAAAAAGAAAAGAGAGAACCTTGATGTAGTTGATTTCTTAAAGAGTAGGCTAATGCTCACATCTTCTTCATCTAAATCAAATCTTGGTGGACGATTAATCAAAGTAGTCCTCCTGCACTAATCTGAAACTTGAAAGGTGAGAAAAGAGAACAAACCCTAGAGTTTAAAACCTGAAAGCCAAAATCAATGATTAGATGAAGAGGAAGACTGAAAGTTTTAAACCATCATTCATTTGTGCATTTTGATGAAAGGAAGAGGAAGCGGTTGAGACATGGAAAGGCAAGTTTAAGCTAGAATAATGGGAAAATGTTAAATGAAGAGGGAAATGAGTCATCGGTGTAATCGGCATTTTTTTTCTTTATTTTTTCCTAATTTCAAATTAGAATGTTTTGGGAAAAGCAGATGGTGTTATTTTGGAATATCCATCTATATATTTATTCTGTTAAAAGGAAAAGGGCTGACACAAATTAAATGAAGAAAAAATTCAGCCGAGCAACTTAGTGCATTAATAGTTGAGTAATTTAAGGAGCTTGAATTTTGTGACAATTATCTTGTTAATCTTTTTAATAGAAATAGATTAAAAAGTTAGTAGAGTTAATAATGTACATTTAAGGACATAACTTTTTGTATTTTTTATTTATTATTGACACATGTAAAAATAGATTCACATGTACAAATCATATTACGCCATGTGGTGTTGTCTATCCAATTTTAAATATGTGTCAAGTAGAAGGCATTGTCATATATGCCACATGGCAGAAATATGACAATATCTTCTACTTTAATATATATATAGATATAGATACACCCTACGACCATTTTTGTGTCATTAGAATTTGAGTTAGATACATATTTTTCAAATTTAATTTTCACCCAGAATAACCTCAAAATAATGCTTAATAACTAGTATGGTTATATGACAAGAAAATTCACACACACACACACACACAAAAAAAAAAAAAAAAGAAGAAGAAGATAAAAATTATAACCACAAGGATTTTAAGTGTTATTTTCTATAATAGGAGATTTTTGACATTTCCCCAAACATTAAAGGAGGTTAGTGTAATTTAACTAAGTTATTTAATTAGGACATAATGTAAAAAAGGGCATGTTAATGGCTAGGTTATCCAACACCAGTGATATGTAGAGCTCAAAATTTCTGTTTGGTTTTGGTAAGCCACAACTGAATAATGAAGTAGCAAGTGGGTTCGATAACCAATGAAAACATCAGAAATACCTAAGGTTTTAATTCTTTCCTCTTAGGATGAAAGTTCATTGGATGAACTCTTAGCAGGGTTCTGTTCAAATTGACTGCCAAAAAAAAAAAACGTAAAACGTTAGTTTATCCAAAAAATGATCTTTGTTATAAAAACATGAGTATGAATTTCAAGCCTATAACATGTGCAGAAATTTGTTTATGAAATCAACCCAGAAAGCTCTACTCCATCAAATGTATGACTATATAGCTTTGCCTAATATGCTCCTCTGCTTTTATGATGTGGAGATCACTACCCCATATATACATGTTAATAACATTGTAGAACATGAGATGTGTATGAGATTTGAGGATGCCAATGAACTGAGAACTAATTTCATATTCTGCAAGAATTTTATATTATGAATACAAACCAGTGTGCTTTCATGTTATTATAAGTACTGAAGCCCTGTAGATCTGGTCTTGTCTTCTCTTTGAGCTTTCAAGACAAAAGAGCTATAAAAGACGGATTAATAGCTTTAGACCACTATTTTTCGCTTTAGTTAATTATATATCTTTGATAAGTTTCACTATTTTTTCTTTCTTGTGTTTCCTTTCTCTCTATTCTATGTATACTCCTTGTTTACCTGAATAGCTTTTTTACATTGAAATTATACATTTCTTATATCTATATTAGGTTTGACTTCTACTTCTGATTTTTATCTTGTGGCCTGTATTTTCTGTTGTAGGATTTTAATATTAGCAAGGAGGATATGGACGATTTCTTTGGTGGACCCGCTTCCTTGCTTGGGCTCGCATGGGAAATTTACATGGGTGGGTATACGTGATATACTGATATGTGTTGTTTGTCTGCGGGTGTTTCCTATCAAGAACTTGAACTGTGGAGGAGAGGGTGATGTTGAGTCAAGAATCCTGCATTACATTTTGAACATTTATGTCGATCATTTGGATACCCTCCTCTAGAATCATGCTTGTGGGAAATTAATTGAGATATTTAGTTAATAGTTACTGTTTTAACATACATATATACATACTGACATATATGTGTGTGTATTTTTAATCACCTGTGAAAGACCTCTGAAATATGTTGATGAATGGTGAGAAAAATGTGGGAGAATTCTCGTTGGGTTGGAATTGTACTGTGATCTCACAAACTCATCTTGTATCATAACCATATATCACTTAAAACCTTGAATACAGTTCTTCTGATTGGTCTTCAACCTGTGCTCATATTACCTGTATACAGGTGGCTGTGTAGCTGCGACATGAGTGCATGATTAGTTCAGCAGTCAAATTTGTTATCAGATGATACATTTGGGCCAAGTGGGAATGAATTGATTCAAATTTGATTTTTATTATGCAGAAAGCTGAAACAAGGTCATTCATTAAATCTTAGGTGTTGTAATTTATTTGAAAGTGAAAGGAAAACTTATAGATCCAATCTAATTGCCATGCTAATTGAATTGTACCTGTCTGTTTCAAATGTTACACAATTTTGTTTACTTCTGGATGATTTATTCTTTGAATTAGAAGTATATAGATCTGTCATGAATCTTGGGGTGGTATTGCAAATATGAAACTTTGAATTCTACTCAGTTGGATGCCATTAATGAGCTTCAACGATGATGTTGTCATTTGAAGTTTGACAATAGGATTGCCAGCTGGTGACTGACAGTAAGTCATTTATCATGTAACTCGTGCATAAGTTGGCCACATTGAAATGGCATTACATGTGACTCAGGTATGGGTGGTCCCAATGTGTGATGAGTGGAGCCTTAAAACATGTAGCTAGGCGTCAGTTGCCCAGTTGGGTGACCGACGGTTGCCATTCTTGTCCAACAATTCCCAAATAAATATATTGAAGAATCAGATTTTGCATAGAATGAGCAGTGTTTGTTTGCAATCATGTTTTTGAAGTCATAATGCAAGCAATGAGTTCAGTATGGAAGAAATGGAAAAATGTCACAGATGAACAGATATCTTTTACTTGTCGCTTCTAAATTAGATAAAAAGGTTTCTTTGAAGTGACAAATTGTTCTTTCTCAATCTAATGACGTGGCCGATCAAATGTAATGCTTCTTTGTTTCAGTGCTGCCATCCTTCTCGGGAACATTCCAGCAGCTTTGAAGAAGATATTTCCTTCAGCAAACATAACTAGACTCGGAAACTGGTATTTCATGTTTCTTGTTCTTTGACATGAGAAAGCAGACTATTATGTCATATCGTATGGGTTGTACATTGTATATCTTTGTATGACTTGTGGTCTATGAATTCCAGTTGTCTGAATTACTTTATACTAGACAACATGAATTAGACAAATCATATTTGGGGTTTCTTATTATATTCCATCTGATTTAAAGTCTGTTGTTTTTTGAAAAAGTCTTACTATTCAGCATGTTGAGGTTTGCCATTTTTTGTCATTAGGAACTCTGTTGATTCTGGTTGTCCTTGGAGCTGTACTTACCTTCTCGATCCCTCTGATCCTTTATTTGTTGAAATTGGGGAGGCTTTCATTAGGCGACAAGTTAAAGGTGCACCTTTTTTTCTGTTGATTTTTTACTTGGAATAGCACCACTCTTCCCAACATAGCATTAATAAATTTTTCCATAATTTTTTTTATGTCCTTTAATCATTTGATAGAAGATGATTTTAATCTTGCACTGCTGCAATGGAAAACTGATTTTAGACATGAACTGGAATCATTTGATAGAAGATGATTTCAATCAGATTATTCATGTTCCAAGTTTCAAATTTAGTTCAATTTCTAGTCTTCTTGGTGACTCAGTGGACCATCAGTTGATGCACTTTTCTGCTGCTAAGTAGTGCACAAACGAATGTGCAGACTTTCAACCTTTGGCACGTATGGAGACCTTGGGATAGGATCTGTAGAAACATGGAAGTGGGCTACAGTTTCAGAGTGATTGATACTATGAAAACGTATCAACCTTTCAGTAAATAAATATATAGCTGGTTTAAAAATTGTTTTAGTTACTTAAGTATGATGGCAGAGTTAATTTTTTCTCTTTTCCCTCCTTTGAGAGTACAGATGCTTTTGACTTCATCAATAATATAATTTTAATAGTTCAGTTGTTCATGAAAAGTTGATCTTAAATGATGACTTGTATGGATTATATACAATGCCTTTGTTTTTCCTTTCTGATTTAGTGTCTGATTTTGTTGGTCATGTTTTGTATGCATTGATTGCAGAATATGGGGAAGTGACAGACATCTACAACTGGAAATTGTTCTCATTCAGAATCTTAGCAGAATGTTTCTTAACATTTTCAGATATATAAATGAACATGGTTTCTCCAAGTTACTTAACCTTTTTGCATTAAGTTGATTTATTTTATTTTATTTTTTTTTGTAGGAAAAAATTTTATTAGTAGTTTTTTTAGAGTTGACAATGCTTTTTATAAGAAATTTTCTGGTGGCAATGCTTTCTCTTGAAGGTTTCAAATTGTTAGTGTGGACATTTCAAAGTTGGGTTTAAGAGTGATTAATCATTGGGTTCTTTGAAACTTGAATTCTTAGAATTAACAATGACCAGAAGGACAAATATAGTCTATCATATATAAACATTTTGTTCTCTGGTCCCTGAGGTTTGGAAAGATGATGCAGCCAATGATCTAACTAAGAGTGTGATTCACAAAGCAGTGTTAATTCTTCAAGAAGCTCAACTTTTTTTTGTTGTTGTTGCTATTACTGTTGAAATGATCTTTTTGGGCCAACAAATGAATATCTTATTATCTTACTTACCATTAAATAGCAATATTTTCAAATTCCAATGCCTTTAATAGAACCTAAAAAATGTAAATTCATTTTGATATTTCATTTCACTTCATGTTAATTCATGAAAATACTGTTCTCAGCTCTGGCTTCATAGTTATAGTGCATATCTATATCTGTTTCAGTATGGGTCTCTTATCCAGATCATTTGTTTCTACACAATGGTTATGCATCTTGTTTGTTCTTTATGCTTCATCAATCAGTTGAGGTAAGGCCATCTTTTCCCAAACAAGTGGGGGAAAATAATCTTACTAGCAATTATTAGATTGTTCTATGCCCTTTTCTTCTTTGGTGTGTCCATAGCATACTTGCTAAATGATCCAACATATATCTCGGTTCTTGGAGCTTCTGTCTACAAAGCAATGTCCAAAGGTGACAAGGATGCAGTGTGGTTAATGCAAGTAAGCTCCTCAAGTTACCAACCCACCCTCCCCCAAAAAAGGCTTAATGGGAATTTTTGTTGGATTAAGTCATGGGAATTACTTTGTCATGTTCAGTCATTTACTCAATTGATATTCAAACCTTTAGGACCTCAAAGTTCCAATTTTGTAGAAAGTTTAGAATGATTAGAAATTTCGATGGTGACATTGTTTTCCTATCATGCATTCTGGCCCGGTTTGCTTTATTGAATAATGTGCTGTAGTAAAATGTTTAAAGATAACTAGGTTTCTAAAATAATACCTCTTTACAAGATGCATTAAGGACTTTTATTTGAATTTCAGTTTTATTGCACCCTTAGCCTACTAAAATATGTGACTCTGCACATTTTTGTTTATTTTATCAATGTGTCACTGATGCAGGAGCATCTAAGCTAGTATTTTCTTTTCTGTTTTAGGCTTGCAATTAGTTTTGAGACAACCTAATACTTGTTGTCTCAAAAGCCTAACAACCTAGTACTTGGTCTTTTCTTGTAACTAATTACATTTAGTCCATGTACAACCAATAGGAAGGCTTGGCTGAGTAGGTTAGTTTGTTAGGGGTTGTTAATAGTTTAGCCAATGGGCTTTTAGTATAGGATAACCAATCATAGGGCTGCATCAAGCAACCAATCAGGATGTACCTGAGGCATGCTATATAATGCATGGCCTTGCCTTTGTAAATGTAGTTTTAGATTTGATATTTTGTGAATGAGAATTACTTAGCCTAGTGTGCTATTTCTTTTAGAGATGAACTTCTCTATGCAGAGGCTTTATACTGCCTAGTTACTACTCAAATTAACTCACATTCCAACCCCATCCCTAAACACAAACACTTCTTCCCGAGAGCCTACATCAGTCACCCTCATGCTTATCAAACTAATTCTAAAAAAGGTTTAAGCATGATATAGAGGTCAACGTAGAATGTTTTTGAAACTAAACAATAAAAGCAATTCAAATGACTATTCCCTCTTTGGCTAAAATACTGATGCTTATCAAATCCAAGTTTCA
Source organism: Fagus crenata (assembly GCA_014362285.1). Lineage (NCBI taxonomy): Eukaryota > Viridiplantae > Streptophyta > Magnoliopsida > Fagales > Fagaceae > Fagus > Fagus crenata. The sequence goes on from BKZX01016862.1 coordinate 20,516, forward strand.
ACTTGTTAAATGTGTTGGGTCAAATGCCCACTCTTAGTTTCTGTCCTGAATGGAGGTTTATTTTGGGCCAATTTCTAAAAGATCAACTACAGACTATAGTTGGAAGCTTTTACTGATATATGATTGGTGAACTGATGGTTGCCTATTGTCTTTATAGCTCCTGGTCATTCTAAAGTGAATGTATATGGTGGTTCAGGAAGTTGCTCATGTGAACCTTGATGTTGTATAATCATAGATATTGATGGATGCCAAGACATTGGATGGCATTGTGTTGAGTAGTGTTACAATAATGGTTAAATGATTAAATTTACCATTTCCTAACTGTTTAAGATTTTGGAACAAGTGGTAGTTTATCATAGTATCAGAGCAGATGGTCCTGAGTTTGAACGCTGTCTCTAGTCTCTACTCTACCTTCCACTTAAAAAATTCCAAATGTGTTGGGTCCCACTTATTAACGGAGAGTCCAGATCCACACGTGAGGGGGAGTGTTAAATGATTGAATTCATCACTTTCTAACAACTTAAGCTTTTGAACAAGTGGTAGTTTATCAAGTAGCAACTTCCTTTTCTGCTTTTACATTTGATATGACTACCTTTGTTTTGTTCTGGTTCTTCCATGTATTAGTCTTCTGCTCCCCAAGATGTAGATGTGCAAAATTGTTCTAGAAACCTGCACAATCCAAAATTGCACTATAAAGCATTATTTGATCAAAGTCAACTGTTACATATCACATTATGTAGTTTGTGCTTGACATATTATGATCATAATTGTTGATAACCAATATATTTTTAATTTTTGAATATCTAAGCTAGTAGTATAAATAAATGGCGGAGTGATGGGCTGTGAAACCTAATCTAAAATAGTAATCTATGTCTTCTGATGAAACTGTGATATCTTTCTATTCTGCATGATAATCTACCATATGTCTTTGCTCATCGAAGAAGATTAAGCTTATGATGTATGGTTATATTGAGTTGGAAGTTTTATCATTTG
>BKZX01016868.1:0-14913 GCA_014362285.1 Fagus crenata
TTCCATTCCTTCAACTCTTCATCAGTGTCTGACCAAAACAAGGAGAAGATATGAGAACACCCAACCAAAAATAAATAAATTTGCCAGAAATGAGACAGAATATCTTGCTTTGGCTAAACATTCACAGACCTTCATTCTCCTCAGCAAGAGCAGCATACCGTTTCTGCTGCTCCTTAAACAAAGTGCTTCTTTCAACAGTCTTGGTTGCTATCTGATCCTGTAGTTTCCGCAAATCTTTCAGGGTTGCTTCAGTGTGATGAATTTTAGCTTCGACATTTTGGATGCTTCCATCCAATTCCTGCATTTGAATTTTCAGAGATTCTGTTTTCTCTTGATCTTGAGCAATGCCTTCCCGAAGCTGTAGGAATCAATAAAACAACTCCATTATAAATCTAGGCACATAGGATACTAAACATCAAAATTTTCTTGAATAAATGGTACAACTGGAAAATTAATCAAGATTCATAACTAAAGCTAAGACAAAAGGAAGGTATATAATTATCAGCACTTCTAGACAATTCTAGAAGCCACCTCCCCAATCACCCTCTCCCCCCCTTAAATTAAAAAAGAAAATGAAGGAAAAATAAAAATGAAATAAATTAAGGATGCCACAATCACTTCCTCAGGAAGCTCGGTTGACTATACAAGTGATTACTTGCCTTTATATCCAGATACAAGCTCATAATTTCATCATAAGACTGAAGTGAGGCAAGAAAAGATAATCCCCAAATACATACATACATATACTGAGTTCTTTAGGTTAAAAGTGGATAAACACCCAGTACACTCACAGCATCAAACAACCGTTGTACTCCTTATTCTCATTATTTTTTTTTTTTTTTTTATAGGTAAAGATATAAATTTATTGATAGAGAATGTCATAGTGTGCATAAAGCATGCACATTGTGACATTAAGTTAATACAATATCATGAGAAAGAGATAAAGAGGAAATAAACTCTATAACGGCCATAGTGCTGGAAAAACCCCGAGTTCTAGACCAATCAAAACGAGTAGTGGCAAAACTTTCTATAAGTTGGTTTTCTGAACTTGAAACGTCCTCAAAGGTGCGGCGATTACGTTCCTTCCAAATCAACCACATCACACACAAAGGGACCAGGTTCCAAACATCCGATGAATGACGGCCTAAACCATTCCACCAACAACGTAACACATCCGCAACTCCCCCAGGCAGCACCCATTGAATACCAAAAGCACGGAAAACCCAACACCATAAAACACTCGCTGCAGAACAGTGAATAAGGAGATGGTCGGCTGATTCCCCATTACAACGACACATGCAACACCAACTAGGCAAAATGTGTCCCCGTTTTCTAAGGTTATCACAAGTCAAAACCTTATTCCAGGCCGCTGTCCAAACGAAGAAACTAACCCGGTGCAGAGCTTTGGATCTCCAAATACTCTTCCAAGGAAAATCAACCTGTGGAGGATCACGCAAAGCCTCATAATAGGAGCGAGTGTCGAATCTGCCAGTTTTCTTCAACTTCCACCACAAACCATCCTCAACCTCCATAGCTGTAATATTGGATTGGAGCAGGTTCAAAAAAGAAACTACCAAATCCATTTCCCAATCATTAAAATTACAGGTGAACGTGAAATTCCAATCCTGCCTGCCCTGAACCCAAAGTAACACATCTCTAATCGTGGCCGCTTTGTTAGAGGTGCATTCAAATAGAACAGGATAAGAATCTTTAAGAGGAACATCACCACAGCAGCTATCATACCACAATCTAACTCTGTCTCCCCTGCCCACCTTGAACTGCAAGTGAACATTAAATGAATCCCAACCTAACATAATACCTTTCCACAACCCACAACCATGGGACCCATGAACCTTATTCTCATTATTAATAGAAATTCTTATTACCTATAAAAAAAATACATACATATATACATACATACGTATACTATATATAAACATATAGTGAATATGTATGTATAAAATTATTTCAGTACCAGGGGGACAAGAAGAAAAAACCTTATAAGCAGCATCTTTCAAAGTTTGAAGATTCTCCAATTTCAACTTGTAAGTCCTTATTTCTTGAGCCTGATCCTTGTGAAGTTTTTTTATGACCTCTAATGCCTTTGTATATCTGCTTCATAGTACATGACCAGGTATTATAACTTACTTTAAGTCATTAGCACCAATGTATTTTAAAAAATCAGATAAAGCATGTGAAAACAGAAAGCAAAATTGCAATGACAAATTGAATATAGCAATATAGCATACATGAAGGTTATACCAGCAGGCTTGGACTGCACTGTAGCATTTTACTCAAGGCACTCATAACCATGCAAACAAGCCGCAATACTTTTTAATCTTAATAATAGTTTGAGGAAAAAAGAGAGAAAAAAAAAAAACTTGGAAACTGTAAAACTTTCAGATCAATATCTAATCACTAATGATATAAGTTTTTGTACATTATTCATAAGAGGTCATTACGATTATATATATATATAAAATAAAAATCTTGAGGCCATCAAACTGGGGGAATTTAATTGCTTCTTGAATTCCCCGAGGTGCATTTGCGGGAAACTCCTTACCGAGGGCCTGTGCACCCCCGGGATTAGTTGGAGCAAAAATGCTCTGGACACCCGGTGCCAATAAAAGAAAAAATGGAAAGGAGGTCGACTGGGATGCCCTTGTTAACTCAGTATTTGATTTTCTAAATGGAAGGGATGGGTAGTAGTTGGAATGTGCGGTTTCATAAGGGACTTCCATGATTAGGAAATGGAGTCGGTGTCCTCGTTTCTGGAGTTTCTTTATTATATAGTCCCTCAGGGAGATGGTCATGACATGATAATCCAGAGCCTATCTAGTTCTGGTAAGTTTGATGTGCATTCCTACTAAGCAGAGCTTAGAGGCACGAATGATATTTTGTTCCCTTGGAAAAGTATCTAGTGTATCAAGGCTCCAAGACAGGCCTCATTTTTTGTTTGGACAGCAGCTGGGGGGAAAATTCTCACTCATGATAACCTTATTAAGAGGGGCAATTCTCTTGTTAGTTGGTGTTGTATGTGCCAACGGAGTGGGGAGACAGTGGACCATTTGCTGCTTCACTATGATATTGCTTTCGAGTTGTGGAATGTGGTCTTCGCTGCCTTTGGGATTCATTGGGCGATGCCCAAGACGGTAATGGAGCTTTTATTTGGGTGGCGCAACTAGTTTGGAAAGTGTTCATCGGTTATGTGGAATCTTGTGCCGTTATGCTTGATGCGGAGGAGCGAAATAGCCGCACCTTTGAGGACACGGCTATAACAGATTTTAATTTGGAAACTCTGTTCTTTCGAACTCTATTTTCTTGGTCCCAGGCATGGGGCATTACTCATAGCAATTCTTTCATGGATTTCAAATTCTCTCTCAATTCAGTTCATAATTCATTGTAATTTTTAGGCTGTTTCATGTTCATAATCAGGAACTTGACATATTCTTTTTTCAATAAAACATCATTAATTATCAAAAAATAAATGTATTTACCTAGAGGTGGAAGAGTTACTGTAATTTTTTTTTGATAAGTGGAAGAGTTACTGTAATTAAAAGTACACTTTCAAGTTGTCTACCAATTTGATGTCACTGTTCCCTGTTCCGGTGGGTGTAGCAAAGAGAAGAGTGGCTACAAATTGATTTCTTGAGTGGCAGTGTTGAATTAAGAATCATTTGGTAGATTGGAAAACTATTTGTTCTCTTCTTCAGTCGAGAGGCTTAGGTATAAGGAGTTTGTGTACTTTTCTTCTTCCTTTTATACAAAAAGTACGGTGACATGCACCCTCGGGGATTCGAACCCGGACCCCAGAGCTACCACTCAAGTTAAGAGGCTAGCGTATCCACTCCTACCACATTGAACTATGATGAATAAAGGAAATGAGAAATGCTTCTGTCCTGAAACTGTAAGTTTTGTATTGAGAATATTTCCATACATTCTAGATAAACTATATCCATTTACATTGACCAGGAGTTGCCTATTATTGTTTAGTCATAATAGACAATTTGTCAAGCACCTACCAGACACAGTACTAATTCTTTGTTGTAGTTATACTTACCGATCACATCTAGAAGAGACAAAAAGCAAGGCACAAAAGAGCAACAAATATTGCTTCAAAAAAATGCCCCGGCCTCAAGAAAAAGCAAAGGAGATCAGTTTGATGAAGAGCAACAACCGCCTTTTTCCATCTACTCATAAAATCTTCCTCTTTTTCCATCCTTGCTATGTTACAGTCTTGGAGAGGTACTATGGGAAGAGTTAGACGTCGGGTGTGTGGGTGCTTGCTCCTTCATGCCTTATGTGGTGCATTTGAAGAGAGAGGAATCGGTGTACCTTCGAGGGCAAAGAGTCATCTTTGCCACATCTTAAGTTCTTTCTCCTGCAAAGTCTTTACGAATGGAGCTCCCAATCTTCCACTCTCTCCAGCTTTTCTTACTAGATTTCTTAGATGAATTATTGCTCCACTGTTAATTTCTCGGCTCGTCTTTTTTTTTTTTTTTTTTCTAGCTATTTTGTTTTTTTACTCCTCATTGAAAAGAATAGTTTTTTCTTTAATGAATTTTGCATTACTTATAAAAAAAAAAAAAGAAAAAAAAGTGAATCATTATTTAAAATTATATATGACCTTCAATTATCTCACACTATTAATTGAACAACTGCTATAATTAAATTCCGTTCAATTAAATATCATTCACTGGTAACTTATCAAAAAAATATCATTCATTGGTAGAAAATCGTGGGCCTATTGGAGAGATAGAGAGTAAAGCTAAGGAGCTTTGAGAGGAAGAGGAGGAAAGGGAGTGGTTGGTGCAATGTTTGGGAATGTTAAACAGTTGCCAAGAATAAGGAAAAAAAGAACTGAGAGTGGTATGTTCAACATGGAACAACAGGAGGAAGGCTCGACAAAATCCTAATCCTCCATCTTATGTACTTTTAATCAAGCACTATTGGGCAAGTGGCCTTGAAGATATACAACAGGGAAGGATCATCTTTGGAGGAGGATAGTGGGGTGTAAAATATGGGGATGCCTGGGGACAGTGGTTTTCAAAGAAAGTTAGAGGTGCATAGGGCATTTGCGGAAAACATTATGAGAAGTTCTCCAAACGTATTAGTTTCCTAGTAGAAGTTGGGGGATCTAGATCGTTTTTGGAATGACCGACAGTGTGGGGAGATTCCATTGAAACATTTATTCCCTGAGCTGCTTCATCCCAGGCAGCCTGCTCCCACTCAGAGAGACCATAAGAACAAAGACCTCAACTACACTACCGGGAGTTTCATTTACTTAAAACATGCATGCATTCCTTTCCCTCCAAACTTCTTATCAAACACAAAGTAATAACTTCCAAATTGCATCATTAACATTCTTTCTTAAAAAAAAAAAAAAAAAAGTCCCTCCTAACATATGTAAATCAAGAAGGGAATCCATGGATCACATCTTTTAATTCATTGTGCCAATGCATGAGAATTGCGTCTCTAGTTTTTGCTTTATTTGGGGTTGCATTGATGATGCCAATAAGCACCACAATATAGTGATATGGAAATGCAATCCCTTCATGTTTGATGTGATGTATTTGATTGGCTAACAGTTACTAGTGAAACAATTAATTCTCATAAAACAATAAACAGCTTACAATACAAACGATACATAAAATACAAAAGTCGAGGGATGAATATGCGCCATGCCGGGTAGCAGAGAAGATATCATCAAACTTCTTCTTAAGTGTGGAAGAATCTTGCAATGGCCAATTAGCTTCATCTTGGTGTACAAAAATGACATTTTCAAGAACAGCCTTGGAGACGCCCATTAAAGCCGGTATCTCTCGGTCCATGTCAGCACATCTATAGCTAAGGCAAACTTTCTCTCCAGTGTGTGGATTAATCGTTTGGAGAACGCTCTCGATCGCCTTATACTCCATCTTCGACGCCTTCTGCGTCAACTGAAACGACCTTATGCACACCACATCCTTGCCCGCTGCCGTCTTGAATCGCAGCTTAATTTGTCCTTTCGTCTCCATTTCCCCTGCAACCTACAATCTCAAATCACACATAAATTCAACGAAATTTCAAATATATAAATTCAAAAACGAAAATGTAAAAAGAGTGATAGCGAAATAGACCTTGGGATCATGGATGAAACTGTGGCCGGAACGCGCATTGGGAGGCAATTCTTCGGTGCAGGAAAGCTTCAAGCACTCTATAATAGTCTGCACATTATAATTGCACAATCAAATACTCAAAAATGCTTTGAATGAAGAGTGGGGAAGGGGGATTGAGAATTGAGAAGGAGATTACGGTTTTGCCAGCGCCGTTGGGGCCGACGATTAGGGTTAAGGGTTTGAAAAAGGTGATGACGTGTTTGTTCTCCGGGTCGAAGCTCCGGATGCCTTTGATTAGCATCTTGTCCACGGTGCTCATCTTTGTTTATTGTTCTACTTGTTCAAAGTAGAATTTATGTATTATATAAGCATGGAAGTGGAGGGAGTGAGGGAGTGAAGAATGAAGAAAGAGAGAGCAGGGAACTTATCAAAAAAAAAGAAAGAGAGAGCAGGGAATATTTTGGGGGAGTGAGAGGGAGAGTGGGAACTGGAAAGGGCGGGACTGCAACCCTTGCGCAGTGATGTGCTGTAAATTGCAATAGAGCCAAGTCGAGTTTAATTTATTTGGCTTCGTCTACTTATGTTTCCAATTCGAGCTGCACTTGAGCTTCCCGGTGCCATTTCGGACAAATTTGTAATTTTGATAGGACTAGCAATTTCCCTCTCATGAAGAAATAAATAGAAATAGTACTAACAATTTTTTAAATTGTCACGTTTTCAAACATTTTGGCAAAATTAAAAATTGAAATATATACGTTCTATTGTCCTCCTTAAATTTTTTTATTTACAAAAAAAAAAAAAAAAAAAAAATGTATCATTATAAATTTAAAATGTCTCTCATTTTTCAAGTAATAGCTATTGTGTTTAAGATAAGTACATATTTTATGGACGAAAGTAGAATCTAAACTATTTTTTAAGGATGAAGAGAATATATAGTTTACGTTTTTTGTCCTTGAAACTTGGAGTGGATAGAAACAACGAGTATAACATTTTTAACTTTGAAGAACAAAAATAAAATTTCTTAACAATTTGAAGGATAGGATAGCTATATTTTAGGACAAAAAAATATTTTTGCGAAACATTCTTTACAATATATTGTACTTCATGACTTTATTTTTAACGGCAACTAACAAATTTAGTTACTATAATGTCACCCTTTTTTCAACATTTTTTTACAATATATTAGGTTTCATGATTTCGACTTTGTTTGATTTAACATAAAAAGTTTTGTCTGAAGAAAATGTTTAACTAAACGAAATTTCAATGTAAATTACTTATTTTCGGTGTATAGTTACATTCCTAAACATATAATTAACAAATCTGCTGCATATTAAGATTTGGGGGTCAAAACCGTTTTTCCACATGTTTGTTAAGGAGGATATGCTTGACCTACCTAACAAGTATGAAAGATTAAGCCTTTTAGGGAGGCTTTGTTCAACCATGTCTATTAGGGAGTTTATGCTCGACCTACATGACAAGTATGGAAGATTGAGCTTGTTATGGAGGTTTTGATCAGCTAGGCCAATTAGGGAGACTCTACTTGATCTACCCAGCAAGTATGAAATATTACAATTTTTAAGGAGATTTTGTTGTTGAGGGAAAAGCTTCCCAAGTACGCGAGTCAATTATAGCTTTTGGCCATTGACTTAGGCAAGTGTTTACAACTTACCCTCTGGGCACACTAAACTTTGTGGAAATTTCATGGGCTTAGACACCTAAGCGACCAAAGTTGGCTCGAGGTCTATTTTTTGAGAGTGTGCTAAGTTAGTTTTATTTATCCCTTTGTTAGGGTTTTTGTGTGCCTCCGTCGAGGAAGGCTTAAGTTATTCATGCCTCAAGGGGCTTATACTATTCAGTTTATGTGTGTTGTCTAATTTATATATCCTATGATGCTAACATGCTTTCCAAGACCAAGCTTATGAAGGTGACTTAGCTTGTGAGGCCAACTTAATTGGTGAGATCAACTTAGATGGTGAGAAATGACCAAGCTTATGAAAGTGGCGACTTAACTCTTATGGTTGACCTAATCGGTGAGGGCAACCTGGCTTATAAGGGCGACCTAACTGGTGAAGGCGACCTAGTTGGTGATGCCAACCTGATGCAGGAGCATCTTTCCTAGTCTTTTAATTGCTTTGCAGCCTTGTAATTAGTTTTGAGACAACCTTGTACTTGCTGTCTCAAAAGCCTAACAACCTAGTACTTGGTATATCTTGTAACCAATTAGATTTAGGTCATGTGCAGCCAATAGGAAGGCTTGGTTGAGTTGGTTAGTTTGTTAGGGGTTGGTAATAATTCAGCCAATGGGCTTTTAGCATAGGATAGCCAATCATAGGGCTGCATCCAGCAGCCAATCAGATTGTACCTGAGGTATGTTATATAATGCATGGCCTTGCCTTTGTAAATTCTGTTTTAGATTTGATATTTTGTGAATGAGAATTACTTAGCCTAGTGTGCTATTTATTTTAGAGATAGACTTCTCTATGCAGAGGCTTTATGCTGCCTAGTTACTACTCAAATTAACTTACACTCTAACCCCATTTCTAAACATAAACCCTTCTACCCGAGAGCCTACATCATTTGGTATCAGCCTACATCATTAGCCTACATCAATTGGTATTAGAGCCTACATCATTTGGTATCAGAGCTTGAGATCCTTAGATTCTTTGTTTTGTGCATTTTCTTTGTTCTTTATCTCTCTAGAATCATCCAAGAACCAATTACCTAAGCCTACACACTTACCCCAGCCTGAATCAAGATGGCAGGAGAGAAGTTGAAGAAGCTTAAGAAACCAATTCAAGGAATGGCTCCAGAAGTTGAAGCTGAGTTCAATGCAGCCAATGTCGAGGAATTTCCAAAGAGGTGTGCTTGGAAGATTGAGATGGAAGCAATGAGGAGACAACTTGATGTCTTGACCGAGCAGTTTCAAAAGTATAACCCCCCCCCCCCTAACAAGAACTAGAACCTGTTGTTCAACAACCAATAAGAGAACCTATGAGGCAGCAACCACAAGCTCCTCCATTCATGGGTTATCTTTGAGATTTTGATTAGCAGTGGGAAGAACAAAATTAGAATCAAAGATATGAACCAAGGTATGAGCAGAAATGGGAAGGTAGTGTCAAGATTGACGTGCCAAAATTTTTTGTTGGGTTAGATCCTAATGACTTCATGGATTGGCTCAATCAAGTGGAATGTGTCTTTGAATACCAGGACATTCTAGATCACATGAAGGTGAAGATTGTGAGCATCAAGCTCACAGGGAGAGCATCAGTTTGGTGGAAGCAAATTCGAATCCAAATGACTCAATTAGGGAAAACCAAGGTCAAGACTTGGACCAAAATACAACAGAAATTGCAAGGGCAATTTATGCCGTTCAACTACCTTCAAACACTGTCCAAGAACTCGCACAAACTAAGGCAAACAAGTTCAATTGAAAAACTTACTAAGTCTTTTTACCAACTGACTGCGAAGGAAGATCTTTACAAAAGTGAAGAGCTGCAAATTAAGTGGGTTCAATCCAACCCCTTCCCCCTAAGAACAGCCCCTACCTTCACCAAATCTTGGAGCCAACCACCCGAGAAAGGGGATGCAAGGTCTAATGTGGCAAGCACAAGAACTGCAGCCAGCAAAGCAACCAAGGCACTATTCAAGAATCAAGGAGGAGTGGTGTTCAAATGCTTCAAGTACGGGGATGCTGGACATAGAGCTGTTGGTTGCAAGAAATGCTCTGATGCAGGGAATAATGATGAGCAAGAAGAGGAGCAACCTCTTGTTTATGACACGGAGGTTGAAGAAGACGAGCAACCACTTGTTTATGACATAGAGGTTGAAGAAGAAATTAGGTGACCAAGAATTAGAAGACATGGCATTTTTCCTTGATAAGACCTTGCTAGCACCCAAATAAACTCGTGTCAAATCAGTTCTTGCTTGAAGATATAGATGCTAATATAGAGGAAGAAGCCTTAACATTAGCCACAAAGGTATTGGAAGTTCCAAAAGAAGAAATGGAGGAAGAAACAATGGTATTGGATGTTCCAAAAAAAGAAATGGAGGAAGAAGAGTATCTTGCAAACAAAGTCCTTCACACTACTTGCAGCCATACAGAAGAAGCTTGTGTTGTTGATTGAAGGAGACAACTGTAGCTTGTACAAGAAAGTGCATCATTACACATTACGACCAAAGAAGGATAAAACAAAGTCCAAACCCACGGTTAAGATGAAGAACTGATGAGGAGCATTTAAGCTAGTATTATTTTGTAGTTTTTGTAATAGATTGCTTAGTGGTCTTTGGTTAGTTACCTAGTTGATTCTATTTGATGCACTTGAGGCCAAGTGTCTCTTAAGAGGGAGAGTCTGATGCAGGAGCATCTTTCCTAGTCTTTTAATTGCTTTGCAACCTTGTAATTAGTTTTGAGACAACCTTGTACTTGCTGTCTCAAAAGCCTAACAACCTAATACTTGGTATATCTTGTAACCAATTAGATTTAGGCCATGTGCAACCAATAGGAAAGCTTGGTTGAGTTGGTTAGTTCGTTAGGGGTTATTAATAATTCAGCCAATGGGCTTTTAGCATAGAATAGCCAATCATAGGGCTGCATCCAGCAGCCAATCAGATTGTACCTGAGGCATGCTATATAATGCATGGCCTTGCCTTTGTAAATTTAGTTTTAGATTTGACATTTTGTGAATAAGAATTACTTAGCCTAGTGTGCTATTTCTTTTAGAGATGGACTTTTCTATGCAGAGGCTTTATGCTGCCTAGTGACTACTCAAATTAACTCACACTCTAATCCCATTCCTAAACACAAACCCTTGTACCCGAGAGCCTACATCACAATCGAACTAGTGAAGGCAACCTAGTTGGCGAGGTCGACCTAATTGGTGAGACTAACTTGGCTGGTGAGGACCGAGCTTTTGAAGGCGACCTGGCTCATGAGGTCGATATAGTCGACGAGGCCAATCTAACTAGTTGGCAATGATAAAGTTCATGTTTTAGCTTTATTAGGTAGTAAGGGTGCAGTTAAGCGTGTGTTTGGCAACGAATAAGCACTTTTTTTGCTTTTTGCTTATTTCAACATTTTGTCTCAATTTTTAATTCAATATTTTCAAAAAGTAGCTTATTTAACTTTTTTGTTTTTTTTTTTTAAAAAGTTACTTTTTAAAATTTTAAATTAAAAACTAGACAAAAATTAGAAAAAAGTAAAAAGCAAAAAAAAAAGTAAAAAACTAGCTTATTCGTTGCCAAAGTCTTCAAACTAGGAAGTCGTCCAATTAAGTCCTTAGTATCTAGGTATTTTGCTAAATGTGTGTTTATTTGCTTATTTATTAAAAATTAAGAAAAATACAGTAGTATATAAAAGTGAGAAGTGAAAACAAACAGAAAAGTAGCTTAATCAGTATAGCCGTACTAAAATATTGAAAAAAGGCGGGTCTGGAATCTTTGGTGTTATTGTAAGTTTGTAACTTTTATTGGTTCCCAAGTCGGATGGGGGAAAAGAAGCAACAAAAGACAAAGGCCATTTTCCCTCCTACGCAAATGTAACGAATGGAGGAAGAAAGGGATTGGAGCCAAGCCTTGAGGGACGAAGATCTCGTAGCCATCGACGCCGCCGTCGAATCCGCCACTACCTCTCTCAACCATAAACGACGTTCCAGCTCCGGCTCCAGCCCTTACGTTGAAATTCAAAACGACGCCGTGGATTCAGATCCCATCATAATTAGGCGTCGCCGATTGCAAAGATCCCTCGTCTCCACCTCCAGCTCCAACCCTGGCGTTGAAATCCGAAACGACGCCGTGGAATCGGATCCCTTCAGAAGTAGGCGTCGCCGATTGCCGAGATCCATCGTGGCACTCCAAAACCCAAATCCAGTTCTATCTCGCTGTAAAGCTGAAGCGATGAGATTGCCAGTCATGAAGTTTGGGGGTCACATTTTGTATAGCAAGACAGCCATTGAGGTAGAGCAAGCTGCAAAGGGCATTCTGACCATGATCGAGTCCAAGAGAGATTCGGGTCAATTCGTACTCGGATTAGAAATTGAGTGGAAAGCCAGTTTTAGAAGAGGTCAGTGAGTGCTTTGTTTGGTAATCAAAGATATCTGCTTTTTGTAGTTGGCATTGTACCTATGGTGTTACAGTAATTGTTATGTTATATGTGTTTTCTTTTGTTCGAGACTTAGATTACATATATGATTCAGAGCACGTCTTTTTGTTGTTGATAATTTGATAGTTGGGGAGGAGAATTTGAACCTGGATATCTCATTTGGAGAACGCGCCAACTAGTTGAGCTACAAGGCTATGCGCGTCTTCTTTCAATTATCGGGTGGCCTTGTGAATTGGATTGCTTATTTTATATTTTGGGTAGGTTTGGTTTTGAAGAAAGATGGAACAAATGGGTTATCTTTAAAAAAAAAAAAAATCACTTTCCTAACAGCTCTAGACTGGTTTGCTATTGATTCTACTCATGGAGAGGCTTAATAAACTGTTGTCTATAGAAGTGGAGGGTGGTTGTATTGGATTCTAGGTTGGAAATGGAGCTAAAGGAGTTATGACAATTACTCACTTGTTGTTTTGCGATGCTATATTGAACGTCATTGTTAAATCAGGTCTATCCTCCTTTGTTTTGAAGCTATGCTGGGTTTGAGGGTGAACAAGAGTAAAAAGTGAGTTTGTCCCAGTGGGGGGAGGTTTAGGGTTTGAGGAGCTTGCCATAGTTTTTTTGTTTTAGAGTGGGTTCTTTACCCCGTAGTTATTTGGGTTTGCTATTTGGATCTCCTTTTAAGGCTATTGTAGTGTGGAAGAGAATTTCAAGAAGGATTAATGGTAGTTGGCAAGTTAGAAGAAATTGTAGTTGTTTAAAGGAGGAAGGCTTACTTCCATCAAAAGCATGTATTATAGTTTACCAACGTACTTACTCTCTTTTTATGCTATTCCTACTCACGTGGCTTATAAACTTCTGAAATTAGAAGAGATTTTTTTTTTTTTTGTGAGAGAGGATTGGTGATGAATTCAAATGTCACTTAGGGCACGTTTGATACACTGTAATAAGTCCTGTAATGTAATAGCTATTCCTAAAGAATAACTATTCGGTTGTTTGGTTACGCTTTCATTACAGGGAATAACTAATATATATATATATATATATACTCAAGTCTCCATTTCTTTTTTAAAAAAGTGCCTCTCTCTCTCTCTCTCTCTCTCTCTACACACACAACATTCAAAATCCAAGTCTCCAAAATATTTTAAAATTATTAATACTCGTATAATAAACAATACTCGTATATTAATCATATTGTAGTAAAATATAAAATACAGATTCAGAGTTTTATTCATGTGTTGTCACCAAACAAATGAATGGTAATAGTTATTACATTACAGCTTCTTTTATTCTTTGTAATACTGATTCCTATTACAGTGTACCAAACGTGCCCTTAGTGTAATGGGAGGTGGATTGTTCTTCTATTAATGTTGGAGGGTGGGCAATTAGAATATTGAGTACCTTTAACCAAGCAATGCTAGGAAAATAATATGGCATTGTTGTGAGAACGATCGTCACCTTTTGCAATGTGTCATTATAGTTATGGGGATTCCTGAGGAAGTGGATGTTAATCTTTTGGGTTCTTTGGGAAGTCAAGTTCACCCCCATTCTAAGAGGGAGCCAGTGGGTCGAGCCTGAGCTCACCTCTTTGTGGGGGGCTGGAGGTGCCACTAGGCCAAGAGGCCTTTGGCATGGTGGATGTTAAAACTTGGTGAGGAGACCTTACGGATATAGTCTTTAGAGAAGGATTAAGGCTAGCCGGAAAGGTTTTTTGGATTTAGTAAATATGTGGTGGGGAATGGTAGGAGGGTATGCTTTTGGCATAATGTGTGGTGTGGGGATCTTGCCTTAGAGGTGTTCTTGATATGTTCCTCATAACTGACGATAAGGATTTTTCCATAGATTTTTATCTTGGTTTTCGTAAGATGGTAGATTATAGTCTTGAAACCTCAGATTTGTATGTGGGTTCTTGGATTGGGATTTAGAATTGGTTGACTCTTTGTTTAGTCTCTTATATTCCAATCTTCCATATTGTGGGGGTGCAGAAAGAATGTCCAGATTAGTCTTGGAACCTCAGGTTTGTATGTGGATTCATGGATTGGGATTTAGAATTGGTTGACTCTTTGTTTAGTCTCTTATATTCCAATCTTCCATATTGTGGGGGTGCGGAAAGAATGTCCTCGAGGTTTAATCTTAAAGGTGTATTTGATGTCCGTTATTTATATGAAGCATTGAGAGGATATACATATTCTATGGAAAAGTATATGGCGTTGTAAAGTCCCAAGGAATTTTGTTTCTTATTTGGATGTATATTTTAGTAAAATTTGAACTATAGCCTTAGCAAAAATGAATATTACTTCCAATCTTTGATTTTGTGGGGGTGTTGAAAGAATGTCCTCGACGTGGAATGGTAAAGGTGTACTTGATGTCTGTTCTTTATATGAAGCATTGAGAGGGTAAACATCTTCTGTGGAAGAGTATACGGCGTGTAAAGTCCCAAGGAAAATGTGTGTGTGTTTTCCAGTAGCAAAAAGGAATATTACTTAAGTGAATGGTATTGCATGTGAAAATGTAATAGTGATTCAATGATCATTTGCTACTATGTTGTGCTGTGAGAGTTGTGGTTATCAGTATTTGCTTTGTTTGGGGTCCATTGATTTATGCCTTAGAGTTACTTTTGTGAATTGTTGAGGTAGAGCAAGTTGCAAAGGACCTTTTGACGAGTTTTGAAGTGAGTAAGAGATTCGAGTCAACTTGTACTTGGATTCGACATTGATTGGTGAC
>BKZX01016883.1:552-14398 GCA_014362285.1 Fagus crenata
AGAGTTTACCTCCAAATGTATTATCTAAAAAAAAGACATGACTTGTTAAAAAAGTCTGGCGACTAAAAATACACGTGACTTATCTATTTAATAGCACCGTAGTAGATTGGAGGATAATTCTTTCAAACCGGATTAAGGTAAATTATTTCCTGTTTTGGAGTGAACGTTTTAAATATTTCAATTTACGTTAGGGTATTTTGTTAAGAAAACTCACTTTGATTCCAATTAATAATTTTAATTCGATAAGAAGTCTATTTTAATTTTAATTTTGTAGGAGACATTATTAATTGAAATCAATGAATAATTTAGAAAAATTATAAGATGTGACGGAGGCTGTACAATTTCTGGAAAAATTTTCGATCGATCGCGAAATTTCAAAGGAGTTTTTTGCGATTGATCGCTTTATTTACTGTTCATTACTGGTCATTTTCTCTACAGTGAATTTTGCGATCGATCGCATAAAATTCCTTTGAAATTTTGCGATCGATCGCTGTATTTACTGTACATTACTGTTCATTACTGGTCATTTTCTTTACAGTGAATTTTGCGATCGATCGCAAAAAATTCCTTTGAAATTTTGCGATCGATCGCAATTTTTTTCCAGGAATTTACAGAGAATAAACCGATCGATCGCAAAAATTCAAAGGAATTTTTTGCGATCGATCGCAAATTTTTCCAGAAATTGTAGTGTAAAAACCGATCGATCGCAAAAAATTCCTTTGAAATTTCTCGATCAATTCTTTTTTACAAATTTTTTGATAGATCTTAATTTCTCTACAATCATGAAATCCATAAAGTAATGATGTAATATTAAGCGTATTTTTTTTATTTAACATAATCATTTATTATCATTTAAAATTAAACATCGTACTTATATTTGTTAGGCACACTCAGAACATTATTCAAGCAAAAATCACTTTTGGCTGCACCACTTCCCCAATGACAAAGATTCCACCTTTATTGACATATTTCAAGCAATGTAAAAATATTTTTCACCTTTCTTGCTAAAGCAAGTTGTGAAATCATGGATGAATTTGCTTGTCCAAAACCAAGTATGCCATCAAGCGCTTCCGAAGATGAACCAAGCTCTCTTATTGTTTAGTTTCACACCTATTGACAAGAGACTTGCCAGGATGTATATATGTGTCTATTGTGCCAAATAAAATAGTGTGAGAAATTATGGAAATTTTTTTTAAAAAAAGTCTTGTGACAAATGTTATCTTTACTCAAGTATTTGCAAATATTTTATGATAATTATGGTACCATTGCTAACCATTGATGATAAATGCATAAAAGTATTTTCAAATAACATTCATCTATGCTATAGAAAATATATCAATTGGATACTATAAGTTGTTGCACAAATAAAACAACAATATCTATTAAATTCCACTATTAAAGCAAAATCCACAACATCCAAGGTACCAATGACAAATATATAATCCAAAAAAAAAGAAAGTATTTAGTGAAATTCCAAAGCTTGCATGGAAGTCCAAATTAACTTCATTTTGGACGATTAAGTGGTCAATACTTTCAATGTTCTTCATGGAGCTCTCCTTAGTTGAATTAGCCCATCATTTTCTCATCACTAATGCAATATCAGCTTGCTCTCCGATTGCTCTATCATTTTCATAAATCTCAACCAGCATACATTCTATGTCGAGTAAATTGAAGCTGCAACAGCCATAACAGCTAGTTCCCTCTCTGAGTTGTGTACTTTTCTTGATCTGCAAAATGAATAAAATGACAAAATTGTAAAACTAGGGACAAAAAAACTTCACAACCAGAACTGAAAGGGATCCAACTGTTCTTTTCTTTCTTTTTTTGCTTACATTTAAAGGATTCTCGAAGGACCTGTTGACAAAAAGAATGAATTACTACAGGAAACAATATTAAGACAACAAGGAGGTTAAATACAATAATGCTATACAATTTCCCCAATGAAACAAATTCACATGCAAGAACCCAAGAAATATCGAAGTATGTATCGCACCAGTTTATACCAACTAACAATAAGACCCAAAGCAAGGAAGCATGCTGTACAACTTATAAATAACCAAGTCTAAAATTGCATATTTTTTTAATAAAATCTTGAAGTACATAAAGTAAATCAATGATCTTTAACAAGACTCCCATTAGCAATGATGCAATCAGCTATTAGCAAGCAGAGCCATTGGCAAAAAACAACAGAGCCGGCACAAAACAAAGGGGCATGTTACATAAAAACGTACCCTACGCCTCTGGAAACGCTGTGGTGGCTCACGCTTCCTCCTATCAGTGCGAGAGCAAACCCTCACAACATGCGAGTGAATCGCACAGGAAACACAATACTGCATCTTTGCATATAGCTTTGGAAGAACATTCTCTGCATAACAAAGGAAAAATACAATTTCTGCCCAATATAAAATGCAAGAGACTGAAACTGAAAAAATGATGAGAGACAAAGTAAATTACGGTCATAGACGCAGGCTTCTTGAACATCCCTAACTGCAGCTTGCTCAACAATGTTCCTGACAAGGAACCTCTTGATGGCCTTATCCTGTTATACAAAACCCAAATCACAAGTCAAGATCTACAGCTTAATAAACTCACATACATCCAGAATCACTAATTTCATATAAATTACAATTTACTTTTATGAATCTCCATAGTTGAAACATATACAAAAATTACAAGATGATAAAATTAAAATTATTTCAACTAATAAAATTTGCATTAGTTGAAGAAACTATTTTAAATTTTCAATGAAAGGAGTAAGAGTATTAACTATTTGAAAATTATAGCTTCTCAAGCAAAAAGTCTCCCGGGAATTGTTTTACAATCAAAACACATTAAAACCCAAATAGCAACAATGAAATCAAACATCAAACATCAAACCCGTAAAAATAAGAAACAATCCCAAAAATACTGAGCATAACAAAGAAAGACTTGAGTTTTACACACTAACAGTTTTAAGAATAGCAAAAAAATCCCAGCTTTGGCAAAATAAGAAAATATTAGAAAATAAAAACAAAAACCCAGAATCAGAAAATTCTCATAGATGCTTAATAACTGTACCACTTGAAATAAAAAATTCGTACCATTTCGCACAAAGGAAGCCACCATCACCCACACCAGATCTGGAACATCCCATTTCGCAAATCCACCAATCACGCACTGACTGAACCCCCAAACACCAGCCACCGAGTCCCACACCCATCAGCCCAAACTCCGACCAAACCCACTCATCCGCCGCCTACAGGTCCGAGAAATATCGAACCATCCACCGCTGCTACAAAATCACAAATCGGCGCCAGATCCAACCCGGAGCTAGAGAGAGAGATACCGAGCAAGAGAGGGACTCGGTGAGGCGAGACGAGGTTAACGGTGGGGCTGAGTGAGCGAGCTTCAGAGCTCGCCATGGCGGCCTAGCTCGATCTGGTGTGAAGAAGAAAAAGAGGACTTAGGGTTTGGTTCAGAAAGAGAAGAACGAGAGAGAGAAAATAGAAAGGGAGAAAAGAAAAAAAGAAAAAAAAAGAAAGAGAAAACAAAACTCACCGGTTGCCCAACCGGTACCCTTTCTCTACTCAATTGCATCCAACGGCCCAAATCTTCTCGAATTTTTTAAGAATATCCAACGGCTTAAAAGCCTTTGGTTGGACCGTCCCCCCGTTTCACTGTAGGTTGGACGTAAGTACTTCCCAACAAAGAGATAGGACTTAGGAATCAGCATTTTTGGTTTTCTTGAAGTAAACAAAACAGAATAGACAAAATATAGGATTGACAGCACCAAGCATGATAGGAACCTAGGAGTCCGCACCTGAGCTTGCTTGGAATCATCACAAAGTACTGGAAGAAAACCTCCACCACAAATTTTGTAAAACCATAATCAATTACTTTCAATAGTGAACTTTGGGGTTTTTAAATAGATTCCCCAAATTACTTATCAAAAAATAGATTCCCCAAATTACATCATAGAAGGAAAGGATAAATTTCTGACCTAACAAGGAAATGAAATATCTGATATCTCTGAAGATAAGAGAGAATTATATTCTAAAAGTCTCAACACCCATCGGCATCAATCACGATCAATTAGGTCCAACAAAATCAATCTTCATTAATAGAGCATGTTTTTGGTGTTCGGACCAAATAATATGTTCCAAATTTTATCTGATATCTCTGAAGAGCCTTAACTAATATGTCATGTTAGATTATATGATGAATTTTTGGTAGGACTATTTTGGTTGTCATCAGAACCTTGTCCCCCTGTGGGAAATTGAACTCCTTTTTTCAAATATATGTAAAGGCTTCCTGGCACAAGACCTACTTGCTGTTTGGCAGTTTTTCAATACTCAAGTTCTCTAACTTCATAGCTTCGAACTCCAGAAGAAATGACGACTTGCTTAAAAAACTAAATGAAAGAAGTAACAGCAAGTGGAGTGTTCTTGTTCTTTTCTTCCAGTTTCTTTCTTTTCTTGCCTAATTTGAGAATTATATAATTAGTGCCAGCTTTACTTTTCTGTATCTGGTAATTATTGATGACCATTTTCTGTAATTTTAACTGGGTTTTGTTGTGTTGCAGGTTATGAGGGGGTACTAGGAGTAGAAAACCGAAGTAGATAGCTTGCCTTGATTTCCACTGAACCATGCTGTGTCAATGTTTCTTTTACTGGGTGAGGCATATTCTGATTTCTTTTTTCCTTCATCAGCCTCATCTTCCTATGACAGTTGTATCTGTTGTGTGCTCACATGCCATTACTGTTAGAGATCTTGTGGCGGCTCAGCTTTTAATTGACAGGGAATTAGACGGTTTGACCGTGTTATTTATTCAGAGAATTGTTATGTACATATTGGCCATGCATAGTGTAGCTTTTGTGCTAAGCTAGTTCATCAAAAGTATTTATGTATGGCAATTTCACTAATTTTCTAGATTCCTTGTAAGGAGGGTAAGCTCATATTTATCTGGGAGTATGCATGGTTTTGTTCATACGAATATGAGTTCTTGAATTTGAACAATTTTACGATTAGATATTTAACAATTTTGCCTATAGCTTATAGTCTTATACTCCCTAGGGGACACTGGTCCTTCATTGGGTTTGAAGAAAGTACCAATGGAGTGAAACAATGTGGATTTTCAGTAGTTTATGGTGAAGTTATTTGGGAAAATCAGATAGACGCCATCAAAGTAACGAAGCTTAGAGCATTCATATTAGACTCCTCAAAATTTTAGCTAAATGGGTTCTAAAAAATCCACTTTTTCTAGTTTAGTTAAAGTACAACTACATCAGACTCTCTCTTTTATTTCACTATTCTATTTTTAAATATATATATATATATATATTTTTTTTCACAACTTCCAAAATACCCTCCTTTCTCATTTTCCTTCTTCCTCTCCCTCTGTTCCTGTTGTATATTCTCCCCCCTCCCTCTTTCTTTTATCCATTCTCGTTCTTCTCTTTCTAAATGAAACCCTAAGACCCATATTTCCTCTCTTTCTTCTTCACAGCAGATCGGGCTACATCACCATGACCAACTCAAGTAAGCCCTTTCATGATTCATCTCTTCTTTCACTCTCTCTCTTGACGACTTTTATTGGTTTTGTTCTGTTCTAGCAGATCGGCCTCAGCCTCAAGGACAATTAGATCTACTACAAGGATGGTAATTCTTTCATCCCTCTCTCAAAACTCTCAAATTCTCTTATAATTTTGAATTTGTTTTTTAGTTTTGATTCTAAATTTGTTTGGGAGCTGAGAAAATGAGGGAAAGTAGTTGAAATTGGGGCTATTTGGCTCTGAGGGGGGCTGGATCTGCTGGTCTACCTCTCGTTGGTGAGCACCGTTATTCTTGGCGCGAAGTCGAGGGAGAGAACGCGGCAAACAAAATGAAAGAGAGAGAAAAAAAGAGTATTTAATTCCTTTGAGGATGAATAGTAGCTCCACGGTTTGGGCGAGCTACTGTTCATCTGCTTGAGAGCTTTGGCCAAATGAAGAGGTTGGTGTGAAGTGTTTTGCTGAGTTTTTTGCTATATTTTGGCTTTTTATACGGTTTGATGCGGTTGGGTTGAGTACTCTTACTAGGACAAAATATGAATTGCATTTGTGGAGGGTTTGCTTGAAAGAATCTTTAGAGGTTGTTTGGTTTGCGAAATCCTAGTAAGGTGATTTTTTAATATTTTTTTTTGGATTGAGCTACAAGTGAAAATGAAGTTGAAGTTTGAAAGTATAATATTTATTCTGAATCATAAAATAAATAAATTTCAAATGGAGATTGTCATTTTTTCACAAGAAACACAATTCTTCCGTTGAAGTTAAACTCATGAAATATAATTTATCATGTTCGTGATATATATGATTTATTTATCATGATTTATTTAAACTCAATTTTAGGATTATTCCCTATTTACAATCAACTAATTCCAGCTTTCTTCTTCGTTCGGATAGGAAAGTTTGTGAAAAAATATTTATAAAATAAAGACTTAATTAATAAATAAAAAAAATTAAACCAAGCTCTATTTAATTAGAATTTGTTTAATAGTGAGTTTTAGTCTAATTAAACTCATGATACGTAAAATTCTAATTGGTTTCCATCCACATGTTACAACTTAGATGTGAAGAAAATCCCTAAAATATCTCATTTACATTTTATTATTATACTATTAGATATTAGATTACTTGGAAGGTCGTTCATCCTAATAGTCACATATTAAAGTTCAAACAGTTAAACATTTTCATAATGATATTCTGTGATTGAAGAAAATATAAAGAATCGTAGTTTTCCTTATATTGAAAAATAAGAAACGAATCATTATATGACAAGAGTAGTGATAAGAAAGCAAAGGAAAATGGGAGACATAAAATGGTAAACAAGACATTGAAAGTTTGAAGTTCTGGTGCAATGCTCTTCTGTTTTTATTTATTTTTTTATTTTTTTATTTTGGGATGATCAAATTGTATTGCAGTAATGGTGTAATACAAATACCTAACAAAGCTCGAATTCACTTTTGGACAGTAAATTGAATATAAAATAGCAAATGTTGTAAAAGTATAAATTGAATAAGTTCCCTTACAATTCGACATTGCTAATAACAGGTACTTTCTCGTATACAGAATTCTCTCTACACCTCTTGGGAAGAATGCAACGGCCTCCAAATCGCTGCTGCAAGAACATGAGCACAGCAAATAGCAGACCACCACAAGGGATAATCACGTCCCAAGCAGTGGAATAAAAATCCATCCTATGGTTTGCATAAATGTATGATAAATCAAGGTACCATGTAGAGCTGTGAGCCCTGTAAAGATCAAAAGCATGAGGTAACAGCCGAACAATGGTGGCTCCAATGTAAAAGGAAGAGGCAAGAGCCTTTTCTCTTGGATTGAAGAATAGGTTGAACAATATTTGTGGGAGTAGAAAACCATCCAGGAGCAAACCAGCATAAGATTTGATGTCTTCCCAGAAAGAAGACTGCTGGTAAGGCCGGAGAGTATGCATATTGTAATGCTTGATTCGTTGTCCTAGAAATGGCCCCAAGGGCCTCTGGCGAGAATTCTTCCATTGGTGTACAAACCAAGCAATCAAACCACCGGCTATATACAATGGTAGAGTCGCATATAGAACCTTTCTATCAGAATCCCACCACCCCTCCTGGCTTCCTTCACCATTTCTTGCAGACCAAGTCAGTTGGAGAAGACGGAACTGCAAAAGGAACGCTACCATTGTTACCACCCTTACTGTTACTTCATTCACTTCAAACCATCCACCACTCCCAAGAAAAACATTCGTCTGGTTACGGTTAGCCACAAACAATGCTTCAAAGTTCAGCAGCAGCGGAATCATGTGTCCTAGCATAAGAACAATGAGCATCACAATGGAAATGAAGGGAAGAACGTGTGGATTCTTTTTCACGTAAAAAAGCTGCAAGCCCACAAAAACACATGCCAGTGTATTAGAAATCAGAACCACGGTAATCTCCAAGTCCATTCTCCAAATGAAATCTTTGGCTTGGATAGTGGTGATTGAATTTGAAGACAATTGAAGACGTTCAAAGTAAAGAGGATCTGACTTTGCTCGTATGCTTTCAATAGTTCCCTTTACAATTCCACCATGCTCAGCATGCAGCGGAGGGAATTGAACATTAATCCTTACTAGTCACAAGCCCGCGCGATGCGCGAAAACGTCTTAATTTTGTCTGTAAATATATAAATATATATATATATATATATATATTTATTTATAATATAGACCCGTAAACATCTGTAACATCAACTTCTTTAATAGTTTCAATTATCATCAAATTTATGCAATTATATATATATATAAAAGAACCAATACCACAAAACAAAACAAATCCAATTTGACCATAACACAAAACACACAACTCCAATCAGAAAGTCAAAGGGAAAAAAAAATAAATAAATACCAACCACCACAAAACTACAATCCAAAGTTCAGAACCCACAAATCCAATAAAAAAATAAAAATAAAAACTACAAACCTAGTAATAACACATACCACAAAATCCACAAATCGAATCAAAGAGCAAAAGGAGAAAACAATTGCATATTTCATACACAAACCACCACAGAAGCATAGGGGCAAAAAAAAAAAATTTGAGCGCAACATTATCAATTTTTAGGACAGTGGGTAGTGAAGAGTTTAAATAGGAGATTGAGGGTGCAATTAATTGGGGAAATAAAGAGGTGAGGAAAAAATCCATGGGAGATGAAAAGGCAAGGGAGAAAAACCCATGGGAGATGAAGAGGTCAATTGGAGAGATGAAGAGGTGAAGGAAAAACCCATGGGAGATGAACATGTGAGGGAGATGAAGAGGCGAGGGGGGAGAGAGAGTGGGAGATGAAGAGAGAGAGAGAGAGAGTGAGTGAAAAAGAGTGTAGAATGACATGGACGTCTGTAGGTGTAGGGATTATGAATTGGCGATGTTTGGAGGAGAAAAAAAAATTTATCTCTGCTTCAGCTTTTAATTTATATACTAGTTGCAGACTCGCGCGATGCGCATAAAAATTTGACATGATATTTTATTTTTGGGACTTATAAGTATTAGTCCCAAACCCACCTCAAAATAAATATTTTGTAAGTTAAGTTGTCTATATTTGTTATTTGAAAGTGTTTTAGATTTTTGTAAGGTTTTTAAAAGCAAGATATTTTGTAATAAATTTATAGTTAGATATGTATAAAAATGCAATGCAATAAATTTTTTTGAGAATGTATAACTTTGATTAAAACATGCAATGGATCTTGATTATTTCATATGTAAGCTAACATTATTTTGCATTTTTGGAAAATTTATTGAGCATTTTATAAAAGCTTTGTTTTCATTTTATTACATAAGAACTATTAAAAAAGTTTTATCAATTTACTTTGATAATCATTGAGCTAATATATGAAAATCAACTATTACAAAATTGTTTTTGCCCAAAACATATACTGATATTTTTTCCTTTCACACAATTTAAATCTCATGAAAAACTAAGGAATCTAACTATGGAGTAGATCTTTTTATTTTATTATTTTTTATTATTATCATAATATGAAATAGATCTTAGGCAATCAATAACCCCGCCATTACATTCCTAAAACCTTTGCACCCAGATAGCCATTGTTGCTAATTCAACATTACAACACTTGGACGTGTAAATTGATTTTAGCTAATAGCATAAAATTCCAGGGTCTAAAAATGTTATGATAAACCATTAAATATGCAGACGTGTGCACCTTGTCTCTCTTAAACAGGTGAAACTATTCAATTTACTTGAAGTATCAACATACATTTGATAAAATAAAATGATTATGTCTAGCATTGGAGTTATGATTTGAGAATTTCTGGTAGATCACCTTCAGCGTAGTTAATGCAGCGAGGATCTAACAAAGTGAAAGACAATCATTAGGTTAGCATAACCCTTGTAACAAAGAAACTCAAACTCAAATTAATACATATTTTGGTAAAAAAAAAATAGTATATAATTGATATGAACCCTTTGGTTGTTACCCCAATGTCACCAATTGCACCAATACCAACTGTATATAGGTTGCCAATCCGAGAATACTCTGTTGGCCATTAGAAATTGAAAGTAGTAAAAAAGTTAAAGAATGAAATTTGTGAACTTTCATTCTTCAAGTAACAACTCTCTCCTAGTATTCTTTCATTAGCTAACAACATTCCTATAAGCATATAAATGAAAATTCTAAATCAGGCGAACACACTATAACCACTAAATTTTGAACATTTTATGTTGATTCTACTGTTAATTATAAGCTTACCCATTGGCTCTGAGATCAGAATATATGCTTTCTCGGCCAATTCGACTTCCTAAACTTTTCCTTTGCCTACCTATATTTCAGATCACACATTGACATACATTGAATGAGATACTTGACAAATAATCACATTGGCAGAGAGTTAGAAGTGACATGATAACATTTTACAATATAATCAAATTCTTTTTTTTTTTTTTTTTCCAAGAATGCTCCTCCAATTGTTAATGATAATTATAAGTTGTACAACCCTCACTAAATGTTGAAGTTCTCCTCATTTTATTTTTTATTTTGATAAATAAAAAAAAATGATTTATAATAGCCATCAGATGGAAAAGTAAGTTCCTTAATGTCACTGGGAAGGCAAATTGTATTGCATAAAGATATTGGAATCAAGTTAGAGCATATACATATGACATAACATAGAGGCATTTCATTTTTTTCATATCTCATAGATCTAAATAATAAGCAATTTACACGCAAGCTTCAACCAAATTACAAAGAAATAACTGGAGTTATAAAACAAATTATCACATATGAATTTAAATGCAAGATTGATACTACAGGAGGGTATATAGTTACATAATAACAAAGCATATCCTTTTCAGGAATCCAAATGAGAGTCCCTAATGAGTATGAATTCTAAAACAGACATTATTCCTTTTTGTTCTACATGAGCATGACCATAATTTTTTCAAATCCTTCTTATAGGCATTTCATCAAACACGTGCAAAACATGGAGTTACAAAGATTTAGATCATCTTCAACAACAAAATAAAGAGTCAACAAAACACTTTGCTTGGCTGCAATCCATAGTAAAAGAGGCATCAATTAAAAACACTTAATAGTCCAATATATTTAGCATAAATTGAAAGCAGTAGAAAAGCAAAGAGAGAGACCCCTTTTTTCCTAACAGCGGTGTTGCGTTGACACACCTTACATAACTTATGGTTCTAAGGAACTGAGCAGAGAGAAAACATTAACTCTGTTCTATAAAATTTACCTAAGAAAGTATACAATTAATTCTTGTCTAAAGATTAATCCAAGTTAAAAAAAGAAAAAGAAAAAGAAAAGGAATCATATTTCTGATCTCAATTGAGCTACTTTAAAATGAGCAATGATCAACATACCAATAATTCTAAGATAAACCTCAGAAACCAAAGCTTCAAATGCATAAATCTCAACTGAGGCCTCTTTCTACAGGATTTAGACCTTTAGGGTGTGCCAACTTATGCAAGGCCGTTGGAGCAATTAGAATCGGCACTGAAATTTTGTATCCCAATATAGTTGTTGACATCTCTATTTCTATCTTACATCCACAAGAATTATAGGACAAATCCTAAGAAAGCCATAAAAACTGAATAGATAAAATGCCATACCCAATTTTCTATATCAAGATTAGAAGGTTTAGCACATTACATGATTCTATGAAATGCTTCCACATTATCTTTTAATGTGTACTGGTCCTCAGCTCCACCAGCATAAAAATCATAGTACATTTTTGGAAGGGCTTCCCTAGCCAATTCTAGAAACACATTCTCATTTACTGGTTCACCTACCATTTTATCCTGGAAACATGGACACATTTTCAACTTTCCAATAATCTTTTCCTAGATGCAACTAAATAAATCTCAACAATGAGCAGAAGCACAAACTATGATAAGCAGAAGACTAAGGTATGTTTGGATCTAACTGCATCGATGATCTCCTAAAGGAGACACTTGAAACTGTGGCATTTACTTAGAAGGTTATGAGGATTGCATTTTTTTTTTTTTTTTTAAAAGAACCATGCTTAATATTATGACACTAAAACAATCCATAAGAAAGTATCTGAATACAATAAAAACCATCACGTTCTTCAGTTCTTGATCCACTTCCTCTTGTAAGAGTCAATTGTATAGTAAAGCTATACATACATTAGATTTAAATACATGCACATCTAATATTATTTGGGTCCTTGTAAACTCTAGATTTAAATAGATGCACATCGAATATTAACCTCTGACCCTATTACCCAAAGTCTTGTAGCATTTCAAATTCCAGTCCATCATTATAAATGGATACATGACCAGAACCAATAGCATTTCTATACATGAAACACAACAGGAGGACAAACTCGATTCTAAAAGGATGTTCAATTATGCCTTTAGTGTGCATAATAAGTAACAACACACACACAGCCATTGAAAGTTAACAAGTGCTCCTCTAGAAATCAATTTGCAAGCACACCATTCATTTGGAAATTTGATTGAAATTTTAGCATTTCACAAAAATCAAATTAGAAAAGAATAAGAAAGCACTCAGCTATTTTATCAAACAACTTGCATGCGTGTAACAAAAAGTTTTGGTAGTTGTGTCCACTCCAAAATAATAATACGTAATTGGAGGGAGAGAGAGAAGTGGGTGGTTTTCTAGAGTTTGTATACCCACATTCTCCAGATTATATTCAGATTATATTCGCAGGAAGTAAAAAATAAAAATAAAAACGACTCACCTTGGGTTGTTGTTGGGGTAGTGGTGTTGAATGGTTTAAATAAGAGAATGAGAAGAAGAGCAAAAACAGAGAAAAGGAGAGAGAGAGACTTTGAGGCAAAGTAACGTTAAGCTTTAATGGGGGAAGCCTAAATAAAGATTGATGAGAGAGGAAAGGTAGTGAATTGTATATGCTGGAATAGTTAAAAGAACGAAGAGCCACAAAAGGAATAAACTCGAGGGGTAACGCCTGAACGAAGTGGTAAATGTTAATGGCTGAAGATGAGGGGGCGAGGGAGAGAGAAAATAGGGGCAGAGGTGGCTGGAGATGGGGGGGCGGCCGAGAGAAAAGAGGGGGAAAGGGAGGTGTGGAGTCAAGCGTGAAACAGAGAGAGAGAAAGTGTGGAGAACGTGTGAGAAAGAAAACATTAATTATGAGATGTGTGAGTGAGAAATGAATTGGACTTCTGTGAGTACAGGGATTCTGACTTGGCAATGTTTGGAGGAGGGCAAACACGTTCTCTCTGCTTCAAGTTTAGATTATAGATTATAGATTTGACAGTCCAATAAACTACTTTTAATCAAAATTTGATTAATAACTGATTGAATTTGCTGACATCCTATCATGCACAGGAGACCAGTATCCCTATCATATATTCCTTCAGCAGAAATAATAGCTTTGGATGAAGCATCACCACCAAACCTAAAATCAGGTGGAGGTTTGAAGCTCATCTTGTAGCTGATATTCATTCTGCTATGGTTGCTTTACAGCTGAACTGCAGTAGGCTCTGTTAGCCTCGGCATTCCCAGCACATGTGGCCGCATATAATACGGTCGTTCTAACCTTGATCTATTTTCAAGCCAGTCCTCTAACTTTACTTCTTCTCTTTTTAATTTGTTTTTGCAATTCAATCTTACTGTCCACTTTTGTTAGGAATGTTGCTGTTAAGTGCCCCAAAACGACATACTTTGATTTCCATTTAAAAACGTCATTTTAGGAAACTTAACAGCACAATGTGATAGATTTAGACAAGAGGACTAAATTGAAAACAAATGAAAGTTAGAGGAAAAAAAATGTGAAGTTAGAGGCTTGACTTGAACATAGGCCAAAATTATAGGGTGTAAT
>BKZX01016898.1:243-7743 GCA_014362285.1 Fagus crenata
CTTTCAATATATATATTATATATATTAATGTTAGTAAATAAGTTGGGCTAATGACCTTTGCAATTGCTCGCCATATCTGTATCATAAAAGGTATTTCTTGTGCATCTTCTGCTAAAATAGCATAAACAAAATAACTGCTAGAGTTTCACCATAATGTCTAATATAAATGCTTGCCATAGAACATTATCTTTTATGAATTTTGTGAAAAAACATTAACTGATATAATAATACAAAAATCACATGTTGCCCAAGAGGAGTGGCAGAGTAGATGAACACAACAAATCCTTGTTTCAACTTTCATTGCACAACTAACTTACCTTTTTATATTATCATAGCAAACTATAGAGATTCTCTTGTATAACCCCACACACACATATATATATATATACAAAAATCACATGTTGCCCATGAGCAGTGGCAAAGTAGATGAACATAACAAATCCTTGCTTCAACTTTCATTGCACAACTAACTTACCTTATATTATCATAGCAAGCTATAGAGATTCTCTTGCACAACTAACTTACCTTTTATATTCAACTTTAACCCCCCCCCCACACACACACACATATATATATATATATACATAAATCAAAATCAATAAATGAATTAGGAAAAATAAAAAGCTAAATGATAGTAGTTGATTAATTACAAAACATATAATGAGCATCCAACCAACATCTCTTGATCGAGTTTCTTTGTGGTTCTCGCCAATTCTGATTTGCTTCCCCTGCTTTAGGGAACTGACGAATCTTTCTTCCTAATTGAACCTTCAAATGTCTTACTTTCCCTCAATTTATCACTCAATTGTCTCTCTCTCCAAATAGAGGGATGAACTGTATATCACCGTCTTGGCTCGACCGAATTGCCTCCCTACCACTTGGTCACTTCACAGAACAAAGTGTAAAAACCTAATCAAAGACTTCCACGACATTATTTGGGTAGGAGAATAAATAGGATAATAATTCAATTGTGAGTAGGCAATTATTGCGTGTTTTAGCAAATTTTATAATAAATAAATCAATGTCACAAATAGGAATTGAACATAAATATGAATAGATTAAAAAAACATAAGAACTAGGGAATTAAAAAAAAAGAAAAAGAAAAAGTTTTCACTAATAAAAATCATTAAATGCTATATCAAAAATTCAAGCAGCATATTTGGAAACTAAATTTTGAAAATAAAGGGTCATGAATATTGATTGGACACCAAAATAAATCAATGTTCACAAATAGGAATTAAAAACTTGAACATAAATACGAATTTAATGTAGGCAAAGTACCTAAAAATATTTAAAAACTGCAACAAAGTAACGTGTAAATGCATTCTTCAACATCTTTTTAACTAACGATTTAAAAAGGAAGGGTCATAAAAATAAATATATCAATGCTCACAAATAGGAATTAAGAACTTGAACATAAATATGACTTTAATTTAAATGGTAGGAAAAATATAATTTCATTTTTAAAATTGATGGTGTGAATGTAAAAAATGAATCAATTTGTATAATATATCATTAGCAAACATATTTCCTCTCCTTGCTCACTTGACCGCGGAAAATAGATGGTTTACTATTTCTATTTGACTAATGGCATTCTAAAACAGTCACTAATAACACACAATTAATTTGGACAGTAAATTTGTATAATATATCGCTGGCAAACATACTTTCGTTTGTGACTCACTTGATGGTTGATTATTTCTATTTGAATAATGGAAATGATTGGTTGAAATCGGTGGTTTAATGGGTATGAAAAAAAAAAAAAAACAGAGAGGGAGATGAGGGGGCAAAACCCCATGAGAGATGAAGGGGCGAAGGAGAGAGAGAGTTAGAGATTAAGGCATGTGAGAGAGAGACTCAAAGAGGAGAAGTGAGGTGGAATTGTAAGAGAAGAGGGATTCTGATTTGGCAGTATTTGGGAAGGGTAAAAAAAACTCTCTCAACTTTAACTTTTAGTTTATATTATAGATAGGGTAAACTACACTATTGGTCCCTAACGTTTACCCAAGTTGCGCGTTTGGTCCCTAACGTTTAAAATAGGCAGAAATAGTCCCTAACATTTCAAACCGATGCACCATTGGTTCTTCCGTTAGTCTCCGTTAACTTAGTGTATACGTGGCTAACGGAATTATGACGTGGACAATTTTTAATTGACATGTAATTTTTTTTTTAATGACAACTAGGATATGACATGACATATCCATTTAAAAATAACCCAATCCAAAAAAAATTATCCCAATTCAAATAAAAAAAACCCCACCCAAATTAAAATTAACCCACCCCACCCAAATCAAATCAAATCACTCTTTAATGAACCAGGTGTTATTATGCAAGAAGGCTTCCCTAATTCCACTGGGATGGAGCAGTCAATTAGAGGGATGAGAACACCAGAGTTCTGCTTGCACCCAGCTGGGGACACCCCAACTTCATGCCGACTTTTTGATGCCATTCAAAGTATCTGTATACCTGTTATTGTCAGTGATAACATTGAGCTCCCATTTGAAGGTATGATAGATTATTCAGAGTTTTAAGTTTTTGTGGCAGTTAATGATGCATTAAGGCCAAATTGGCTAGTTGGTTATCTCAAAAGCTTTTCTAAAGAACAGAAGAATAAATTTCGACAAAATATGGCTCTTGTTCAGCCTATTTTTGAATATGACAATGGGCATCCAGGAGGTATTGGGCCAATTAATCCTGATGGTGCTGTGAATCACATATGGAAAAAGGTTCACCAGAAATTGCCCATGATTAAGGAAGCCATTGTCCGAGAGAAAAGAAAACCACCCGGTGTATCAGTTCCGCTTCGTTGTCATTGTACCTAAAATCAAAAGTTTAATTTCTCATTTCCTTCTATTGTATTCTATTAGCTACTATCATGATAAGATTATGATCCACCAGTTATGTGAGTCATCATTTTCTTGAATGCCCTTTCCTTTTCAACGTCTAACCTGTTTTGTATTCGTTAAATGTTGTGATAAAAATCATAGCATCAAAAGAAATATGTTTGATTCTAAAGAAATAGATGACATTCGTCTTTCTTAATAGAGTTTAATTCTTTCATAATTAGCTGATGAGATGAATGGAAATAATATGCGTGGAATTTTCTCACTTAATAGAGTTTCTATTCTGGAATCTTCAGAAACGTTGAAATTCACTCTAGAATTTCAACCACTAACATAACCCTTTTATCCTGCCATTAGTGTCGGAATTCTTGGAATTACTCTAATTGATAAAAGTCTCTAATTTGCTTGCTGTGATTTGATTTGATTTGGGTGGGGTGGGTTAATTTTAATTTGGGTGGTTTTTTTTTTTTATTTGGATTGGGATAATTTTTTTGGGGTTGAGTTATTTTTAAATGGGTATGCCATGTCATATCCTAGTTGTCATTAAAAAAAAAATTAAATGTCAATTAAAAATTGTCCACGGCATAATTCCATTAGCCACGTATATACCAAGTTAATGGAGACTAACGGAAGGACCAATGGTGCATCATTTTGAAACGTTAGGAACTATTTCTGCCAATTTTAAACGTTAGGGACTAAACGCACAACTTGGGTAAACGTTAGGGACCAATAGTGTAGTTTACTCTTATAGATATATAAAGGCTTCCATGAAAAATGTGAGATTTGGGTTTTGTTTTCTAATTATTATATTAGATGAAGGGTGTCATTGTGTGTAATAGTGCTTAATCTCTTATTTGTTACAAGCTGATGTGACATACTGTTATTAGACCTAATCCGGATGAAAGTTATTTTCTTTTATATATTGTTTACCCTAAAAATGTAAAAATTAAAAAATTAAAAAAGAGGGGGAGGGGTAAAAGCTCAATTTTTATTACTAGGCACAATCCAAGAAACCATTTATGGGAATTTTAAGGCTAACAAGGCTTCCATTGCTCTCAATTTTCCTACTTTCACTCTCTTGGAAAACTTCGGACAAAGCTTCTGATTCCTTTATTCACTGCCGTTTAAACCATTCTCAGCCCTCTCATCCAATATCTGAAGCAATATATACACCTAACAATGGCTCCTACTTTTCTGTCTTGCAATCTTACATCCGAAACCTCCGATTCAACACGACCAAAACTCGGAAACCTTTTCTCATTCTCACTGCTTTGCATGAGTCTGACATTCAAGCAGCCATAGTTTGTGCTCAAAAGCATAGCCTGCAAATGAAAATCCGAAGTGGAGGCCATGACTATGAGGGTGTGTCTTATGTGGCAGAAGTCCCATTCTTTATCCTCGACATGTTCAATCTCCGATCCATTAACATTGATTTGGAAAGTGAGACTGCTTGGGTCCAGGCAAGAGCAACACGGTGAAGTTTATTATAGAATTTTTGAGAAAAGCAAAATCCATGGTTTACCAGCTGGTGTTTCTCCCACTGTTGGTGTTGGAGGCCATTTTAGTGGAGGTGGGTATGGAAATATGATGAGGAAGTACGGCCTCTCTGTGGATAACTTTATTGATGCACAACTTGTTGATGTTCATAGAAGACTTCTTAATAGAAAATCTATGGGAGAAGATCTTTTTTGGGCTATTAGAGGTGGTGGAGGAGCTAGCTTTGGAGTGGTTGTGTCATATCAAATCAAACTTGTTCATGTACCGGAAATAGTAACTGTTTTAAAGGTTCCAAAAACATTGGAACAAAATGCCACTGACATCGTTTATAAATGGGAAAATGTTGCTGATAAGCTAGATGAACTTAATAAAAGATTTAAACTTATTAACAATCAAAGTAATTCATCGTCTGAAGATGAAAAACCTGAATCTTCTACACAAAGATTAATAAAATCAGATGACGAAAAAGGATATTGTAATATAATAAACAAAATAATCCCAGTTAAATGGCATACAAAAGTAAAAATAATAATTGAAAAATATGAGATTGAAGTCATTGTTCTTGTAGACACAGGAGTTGACTTAAATTGTATTCAAGAGGGATTAATCTCAACAAAATATTTTGAAAAATCAACTGAAAGATAAAATTCTGCTAATGGAAGTCAAATGATTATTAAATATGAAATTAACAATGCCCATGTCTAGAAAGATAAAGTCTGTTTTAAAATATCTTTTGTCTTGGTTAAAAACTTAAATGATAAAGTCATACTTGGATTACCATTCATACACCTTTTGTATCCTTTCACAACATAAGAAGATGGTATCACTATCATTCCTTTTGGACAACCTGTTAAATTCAATTTTCTCAACAAAATTGAGCAAAATACTGCTAACTTGTTAAAAGAAAATTTAATTTCACAATCGATTTGTTTAATCAATAACAAACGACAACATGTGAATTACTTAAATGAAGAAATTAAATTTAAAAGACTTGAATAACAATTAACTTGTAAAATCCTTTAACAAAGAATTGAAAGATTCTATGAGAAATTAAACCAAGAAGTTTGTTCTAATATTCCCAATGCTTTTTGGGATAGAAAAACTCATATTGTTAAATTACTATATGTTAAAGATTTCAATGAAAGAAACATCCTTACTAAATCTAGACCTATACAAATGAATTAAGAAATCATGGAATTTTGTAAAACTGAAATTAATGATTTACTTGACAATAAAATCATTAGACATAGTAAATCACCCTGGTTTTGTCCAGCTTTTTATGTACAAAAAAATGCTGAACTTGAAAGAGGAGCACCCAGACTTGTAATTAATTACAAACTTCTGAATAAAGTTTTGGAATGGATTAGGTATCTAATCTCTAATAAACAAGATTTGATAAACAGCTTGAATGATTCAATCATTTTTAGTAACTTTGATCTTAAAAGTGGATTCTGGCAAATCCAAATCCATGAAGATGATAAATATAAAACTGCATTCACAACCCCATTTGGTCACTTCAAGTGGAATGTTACGCCCTTTGGATTAAAAAATGCCTCGAGTGAATTTCAAAATATTATGAATGAAATTTTCAACCCATTCAGTAAATTTTGCATTGTCTCTATAGATGATGTACTTATCTTTAGTAAATAAATTGAGGAACATTGGAAACATTTGAATTCGTTTCTAGATATCATCAAATTAAATGGACTAGTTGTTTCATCTCCCAAGATTAAACTATTTCAAACTAAAATCTGATTCCTTGGTTACAATATCTATCAGGGAAAAATAAGTCCTATATAGATAGAGTCATTAAATTTGCTGATAAATTTCCTGATGAAATCCTTGATAAAACTCAACTCCAATAATTTTTGGGTTCATTAAACTATGTTGCAGAATTCTATCAGAGTCTTAGGAAACAATGTAAGCCTCTTTTTGATAGACTTCAAAGTAATCCTCCTCCTTGGACATCTGTTCACACTTCCATTGTTCAGGATATTAAAAAATATGTTAAGACCTTGCCCAGTCTTGGCATACCTACTATAAATTCTTTCAAAATTGTTGAAACAGATGTCTCCGATATTGGATGCGGTGGTATTCTAAAGCAAAAAATAAATCCAGACTCTCCCAAAAAAATAATTCGATTCCATTCTGGTGTATGGACTAAAGCGCAAAGTAATTATAGTACTATTAAAAAATAAATTTTATCTATAGTATTATGTGTTGATAAATTTCAAACTAATTTATTAAATAAAAAATTTCTCATACGCATTGATTGCAAATTTGCAAAACATGTTTTAGAAAAAGATGTTCAAAACATTGCATCAAAACAAGTTTTTGCCCGTTGATAGTCAATATTAAGTGTTTTTGATTTTGATATTGAATATATTAAAGGAAGTCAAAACTCAATCCCTGACTTCCTCATCCATGAATTTCTGCATAACAAAGATGGCAGATAAAAAATCACAAAAACCATCCTCCAGCAGAAACTCCACCTGTGTTAAAAAATCAACTGCTTCTGTTAAAAATAAACCACTCTTTTCCCCAGGGCTAGTTATCCCTAACAAGTGATTATGACCCTTTTGCTAAAAAGAAGGCTCTTTCAGCCCCAACAACCCAAATACAATTGTTAAATCTTCTCCATATATACCTCCCAATATATTCCCATAAACTATTTCATATAGAATTCCATCACCGGAATATATCCAATCCCCTTACCCTTATTAAATATTATTACCCAACAAACTCAGCTGATGGTGCCCAATTACATTTTGCACCCTCTGACTCATAAAAAACCTTGCAATTTTACCAAGACATCCTTCAACAAGAAGGACCTGTTAGCATCACCACTCTTTATGATAAATTTTCTAATGGTCGAGTTCTCAACCATAAACTTGACATTGTTAAAATGACCTCTCTAAAAACATGGGGTTCCCACCCATTTTTGTTAAGACCTCTCCAAGGCCATTCTATTAAATACTCTTATTATGACTACATTGATGCTTGGTCCAAAATATTAATGTATCAAGATAAAAACATGTCTCATTCTTGGTTCATCCAATGGAACAAGGAATTCAACATTATTAAACCAGAATGTCAAATTCCAATATGGTTCTTGAAATGGTGGGCTCAGCATGGTTCCCAAACTGAGATTCTCCCCGAT
>BKZX01016904.1:2076-16260 GCA_014362285.1 Fagus crenata
ATTTTGTTAGAAAATAATTAGAAATTATACAAATATTTGCATTGATCTAGTACAGAAAGTTACACTTTCAGCATAGATTCTAATATGAGTGACTACACTAATTATATTTTTCATCCATTGGAGTATGTTGCAATATTTGGATTGAGATTCTTAAAATAGCAACACTGACACATAGCAACAACTATCCACACAACGCGCGCGCACACACATAAAGTATATAAATTTAGTATGCATAAAAGTTGTATAAAATCTCTCCAATAAAAACAGCTTACATAGCTCAAGAGCTGATACATCATGCCCTCTGTGCAAGGGAGCACCGGAAAGCAGCACCCATTTATTCTTCCATTGTACTGTCGCAAGGGCTATTTGGTTCGGTTGTAGTTGGGGGATTAGAGCTGAGATGTTCAATATTGATGGTTGCGAAAGCATTGCAAATCTTTTTATTGATCCACCCATTGAACATTGTTATGTTTTGTCTAATGCAGTGCAGGTAAAGGAGCAAAGGTCATTACAACTGGCTATCACGATTGAGGCAATTTGGAATCTAAGAAATAGAGTGGTACATAATGGAAAACAAATTAATATTGCTGTTACAATAAAGGGAACTGAGTTTAGATTTGCAGAATGCATTGAAGCTAGAGAACCAGTGGTGGACAAGGATCCAAATTCTGTTAAACTCTGGACAAGGCCACCCATTAGGATGGTAAAATTGAATGTTGATGCTGCTATTTTTAGTGATAAATGTTGGCTGGCTGTGGTTGCTCGTGATGATAGAGGAAACATTGTGAAATATTGGTCTAAAGTTATCCTCCCAAATGAGCCCGTGGTAGCTGAAGCAAACGCAATTCTGTGGGCAATCCAAATTGCTAAGGAAGAGGATTTCAAGGATATTACTGTGGAAGGGGATGCAAAAATTTATTTTGATGTTTTGAATGGTAATGTTGGGGAGAGTTTATGGTCTATTTCAAGTTTTTGTAGGGATATTAAGTTTCTATGACAATCTTTTTCTTCTTGCATGTTTAATTGGGTTTTTTGAAAGCAAATTCTGTGGCTCATTCTTTAGCAAAGTTTGCAGCCCAGGATAATATAGGTTCTCTTTGTGACTATAACTTTATCCCTTTTCGTGTTAAGGATGCTTGGTGTAGAGATGTTTTTGTTACTTCTTGTTAATAATGCTTTTGACTTTAGCAAAAAAAAAAAAAAAAAAAACATAGCTCAAGAGCTCTCCTTAACACTGCCAAGTTACCTATCATGGTTGTTCCTGTCAAAATTAATCTCTACCACCAAAACTTCAAACTACGCATTAAAATTATTAGTTACAATCTGAAACTAAAAAGATTAGAGTGCATGAATCAAGAAATTTATTTGATAATTGGATGAATCAATGGATTCATATATGATTTAATGAACATAAATCAAGTGCATGAATCATGTTTCTTTAATTCATGTGTGATTTAATGAATATCTCTCATGACATTTATTATGTAGTCTATATAATTTTTTGTTTTTTGCTAATTTCTTTGTAAACATATAGAAATCATCACAATATTGATAAAATTTATGTGTTTTGTGATAAATATTGTGTCCGTATTTATAAATGTGTGTTTATTATTATAAAAATAAAATGTGTAAATTCGAATAAAATTAATGATAAAATTAATTATAATACAAAATTATATATATTTTATAATACTTGATAAATATTTTATTACAATATATATAAATATTATAATTTTTTTTTACACTCTCAACAAGACAGTACACTGCAGTCCTCAGAATTTCCCATAATATTAATGGGTTGTTTAGCGAAAAAAAAGAAAAAAGAAGAAAGATATTGATGGGTCATGTGTATTTTCTTTACTTTGGTAAGTAGTGGGTCAATTAACACTTCGATTTTTGTGTATGTGGCGTGTCATTTATTTTTGGCTTCTGTTCAAAAGTCATATCATTGTCCTTCCTTTTTGGGGTTGGTGTTTGTGGTGGGATCAGACAGGTCATGGGTCATATCATTTCTTTTGTCCTTGTCTGTGCCTTTTTTTTTTATTGGTTGTTTTTTTTTATTGTGCTATTTCCGCAACATTTTGTGCACCATTTTTTTTTTTTTTAATATAGTTCCGCATCAAGAAATTTCATTTGTCTTTTCTTTTTTCTTCTTCTTTTGATTGACTGTACATTGACTCTATGTATTTTCAATATAATTGTTAGTATTTGAGCAATTTGTAATGATAAAATTGATTATTTTATGTTATTTTTTATTAAATTGTAAATAATGAAAATTGGTCATAAACATTGTAATAATTTATTGTCAAATGATTTTTTATAATGAAATTATCATGTACAGTATAAATAACTAATTTTTATCAATTATAATTGATAAAAAATAAGACAAGGTCAATCTTGTCCTTATAGATAACCCATGAATCAATAATACGAAATTTAAAATTAGAAAGATATATTTGTAACTGATCAAAATCCCAAAAAGCTTTTTTGTAATTTGACCTAATTTTAATAAATATGGTAGAAGTTAGTATAATTTTCTTCATACCTAACATTAATTTATTTTGGTCAAAAATCGAATCATTATCCTTGCTTTTTGGGTTTGTGGTTGTGGTGGCATTAGGTGGGTCACATCATTTATTTTCTAAATGTGCCTTTGCCTTTTTATTTTGATTGGTTGTTTTGTGTTTTGTTTTTTCCTCTTTTGATTGATTGATTGTTTGTACATTTCCCTCAATGATATTAATTTTATTGGTTCATTGTGTTTCATCTTCCATGTTCATTTTGCCATCTTCATATTCAGTCTAAGCTTATCCTTTCACTGCCAAACTTTGATCTGGATTTTTGTATTCAGTCTAGTAACTATTTTTGCTGGGCACTCTTAAGCTAGAGGAGTATCCAGAGGTATGTGCTTCTACTGTCCATCTTTGCTTTACTTTTCAAATTTATTGTAGTGACTAGATTTAATTATTTATACATTACTATCCAGTTTCTTTAATTCCCATGCACTTCCCTACGATATTATTCCTGTTTCACTTTCACATTTGTTCTTGTTATCTTCTCAGTTTTAACTTTGTACCAGTCTTCCTTCCTCTAAAAAAGAAACAAAAGAAGAAAAACCCACCCCCCAAAAAAATTATTTTAAAAAGACAAGAATAAAAATGATTTAACTTGATGGGATATATACTCTATAATATTATAGTAATTCTTCTTGGGTGATGCTTTGATTGGATTTGGGGTATGGTTAATTGACTGTAAAGACAACAAAAAGAACTTAAATATAACAAATTTTAATTAATATTGCGTGAAAAGATTCTTTTCTATTATTTTAAAATTTTGTAGTTTAATGATTTGTCAATTTTTTTTTTTTTTTTTTTCAAAAACAGTTTATTCATTTACCACCCTACTTCAATAAGCATAGAGGTATATTCAAGCAAAATCCATTCCAAGTTCAAGCAAAGAAAAATCATTTACCACCCTACTTGAAGCTAAAAATTATTCCTCCAATCCCGTCATAAATATGTCTTTCTCATTCTCAAAAAAAAAAAGAAGAAAAAGTCTTTATTACTGAAGCTCATTCCATGAGGAAATGAGATGAGATAAATAGCTTAGCCCATAAGCCCAATCCGTGAGGCAAGAGAAATATGGGTTGCACGTCCAATAAGTGATGTAAAAAAATTATGGGCCATGATCCCAACCTATGAAGTACAAAAAAAAACATGTGGGTTGTTACTTGTTAGTCCATCTCATGATGTAGAAAAATGTGGGCCATAAGCTCGATTTGTGAAGTAAGGAAATAATATGGGATGTGATGTAAGAAAATATGGGACCGTGAACCCATTTCTTGATGAAGAGAAATGTGAGCCCTAAACCCAACCAGCTAGGCATAAAAAGTTTTGGGCAAAAATCCAATTCATGTGGTTGGATTTTTGAATAAAGATTTGGGTTTTAAATGAACTTAGCCCAAAACTTGTTCATCTTTCTTTAAGAAAAATATACAGAGGTGACGTGAGTTGGCCAATAAAACTATGACACGTGGCCAATATTCAAAGTTGATTACTTTACATATTTTCTTTCATAATGAAAGGTTGGAGTCAAATTAATCATGGGTTCAATCTTGTATAACATATATATCATTATATCTTCTTTTTTTTTTTTTTTATAAACAAATAAATAATGTATCTTGGTAACAGTTTTCTAAAAAAAAAAAAATAAGACTAACAATTTTTGAGTAGCCAAAACTTTATCTTAAAATGTTTCCATGAAAAATTTTGGAAATGCATTTCGTGTGGTCGGTTATCTATTGTTTGTTGGTACTAGCTATTTTGTTTTACTCTTTTCTTTAATCCTTCATGGTATGTTCCTCACACCCTAATCATTATGTCATCTTCACTAGACTGTAACATTTCAATACCAAACTCTGATATTGGTTTTCATTTTCATTGCAATGATCATCTTTGCTCCACACTCTTAAAGTCAGAGGAGCAAAATAAAGGTTTGTCCATCTAAATTTTTTTGCTTTGGTTTTGAGATTTATTCTAATAATCAATTATATCCGTATTCCTTAATTTTCTTCCTTTTTTGTGATTTGTTTCGGCCAGTGCACTTTTATTCTAAATTGTTTAATTTTTGTTATGACCACTAAATTTAGGGCCAAAATACACTTTAGGTCCTTATATTATAGGGGTTTTTTCATTTTGGTTCTTGTGTTTTGAAAAGTTTCATTTTGATCCTTGAGCTTTCATCCCATTTTCAGTTTTGGTCTTTGCCGTCATTTCAATTCCAGAATTAATGATGTGGCTAACAGAATGCTTATATGGTATTAATTTATAATAAAAATTATTTAAATAATATTAATAAAATTCCAAGTCATCATTTAAATTTTCCTTTACTTTTTCTTTTCCAAATCTATTTTTTTTATTAACACGCATTATCTCTCTTTCTCTGTCTCTCCTTCTGTCTCACCTCTCGCTGCCGCCACAGCCACTGCCAGCCCAAACACACCGATTAGCATAGTGGGGAGCGGGAACATAGTGAAGCCCGAGGTTTCGCATCTGGGCGTTCTTGTTGTGAGGTAGTGTTGTGGACAGAGCCGGTGCCGAGGCCACAGGTAGCGGCTCCGTTCTCGTCCATGTTGGCTCCGTCGTAGAAGAAGGTGGGGGAATGGTCCGTCCACCATAGATTTCCTCACCACTTGGGCTTCACGCCCAAGATCCTTTAGCTCTCCTCCGTTGTCATCGCTAATTTTGGGTCCTCGATGTTGCTATTTCTGGAATTCTCTAAGAATTGATTTTCTTTGGCGCTTGAAATTGTGGGTTTTGTTAATAGAGGTTGTGGAGGGATTTAATTTTGAAGATTGATCCTTTGTTTGCGATTAGCGAAGAGATAGCGGAGATCCACATGCTGACGGAGCCAAGGGTCTCATTGATATTATTTGAAGTCACTAAAACTAACCTAGGAAATAATTTTATCAGGTTGAAGAACACTGTATCATCTTCAATGTTTAGTTTGCATAGAGTTTTTGTTGGACAACAGTTTACATATAGTTAACTGGGCAGAACTACATAAGAAGAATTTTAACTATTTTATTTTTCTTAAATTCTGAATCCTTATTGACTTCCTGGATTGGAGGTTGGGTTTGGTCATTGAATGATCTTGCTGCTACTGGTTTTTTTTTTTTTTTTTGGTGATATTGTTTGGTTGGCAAGCATGTAGGATCTGGGTAGTTATTGCCGGTGATTGAGTTTTTTATTTTATTCTTTGTTTTTGAACATTTAATTTTAATATTTTTTGAAATTGATAAATGAAGATTGTTTTTTATCTTTTATTTTTTTTGTGGTTGATGTTGATTTTTAATGCTAATTAATTTTTTTTATTATTATTTTATTAGTGACATCATCATGAAGTGTGTCACATAAGCAATTTCCATTACTCAATTAATGGAAGAATCAAAAATGAAAAATTGATGAAAGCTCAAGGACCAAAATAAAACTTTTCAAAACATAATAATCAAAATAAAAACACCCCTATAATATAAGGACCAAAATTATATTTTTGCCTAAATTTAATCATAACAAAAATTGAACAATTTATTGAACATTGTGTCTATTAAGTCCATAAAAAAACTATCTACTATTCTAAAACCGCAAAATAATATTCAAATAATTTATATCTATGGATTTTTGTAATACTAGGCTTAAACATGAGAAGGATTTAAAGATAATTAGAATTAATAAAAACCTAAGTTTTTTTTTTTTTTTTTTTTTTGTTTGTTGTTGTTGTTGTTGTTGTAAAAGCTATTACTATAAGTAATGTTAGTAATTAATATACTTGAGCCCAAATACGTCCTAAACTTCTTAAAAATTTATCCCGTATTATTAGAGTCAAGAAATCCATTAGTCAAGTCCCTTCGCCATCCTTACTTGTATGAGTTGGCTGAGTGTTGTCTTTTTCTTTATGAAAGAAAAAAGAAACACAATGTCTTTCATTATATTTGAATTTTAATATATTTAATCTTTCTATTTATCAACTCCCTGTCCTGTTTTCTAATTTTATACACTTTGAATATTCAGAACTAGGCATGACTGGATGAGTTGGTGAAGAAATTAATTCAGGTGTGAAAAGCAAGTTCTAAACCCTGATTGGTGTGGTGGATCAGTCATATCTATTACTTTGTGGACATACATACTTACTATCCTTTGACTTCCGTGATTCATTGTTCATACTTCTTCGACATTTTGCCTATCTTTATTGCAGTCCAAAGTCCCTATCTTGCTTCTCATATTCATTCCTATAGAAAGAGAGGTATGTGCTTCTTTTCTAGTTGATTTAGTTTCTAGTTGTCGTTTTCTTGGTTTTGAGTTTGAGTTTGTGCCTACTTCCTCACACCAAAAATAAAAATAAACCGAAGGAAAATAGGAAATAAGGAATGGAGATTGTTACTTCGATTACAGCAAAAGTCGTTGAGTACTCCTTTGCACCAGTTGTACAGTGGTTTGGTTATTCATTTCGCTACAGCAGCAACATGGAGAATGTGAAGAAAAAAGAAGAGAAGTTGCAGGGCGCTAGAGAAAAGGTGCAACACTCCGTTGATGCTGCTATAAATAACGCTGAAAAAATTGAAACTGATGTTAACAGGTGGTTAGAAAATGTGGATTTTATTATGGGAAAGGTCAAGGAAGTAATTGAAGTTGAAGAAAAAGTAAAGATGAGGTGTTCTAATGGGGCATGCCTGAACTTAAAACAACGACATCAGCAGAGTAAGAAAGCAGAGAAGATACTGCAAGATATCGAAGATGTCCTACAAAATGGCAAGTTTGACAAAGTTTCCTACCGTGATGCT
This sequence comes from Fagus crenata, assembly GCA_014362285.1. Taxonomy (NCBI): domain Eukaryota; kingdom Viridiplantae; phylum Streptophyta; class Magnoliopsida; order Fagales; family Fagaceae; genus Fagus; species Fagus crenata. The sequence continues at coordinate 9,416 of BKZX01016904.1, forward strand.
TCACAGGGGATAGTTACTACGACCTCTACGGATTACATGACCTTTGAGTCAAGAATGTCAACTATGAATCAACTTATGGAGACGCTACGAGATTCTAATATCAACATAATTGGTGTGTGGGGCATGGCAGGTGTGGGAAAGAGTACATTGGTGAGAGAAGTTGAGAAGAAAGTCAAGGAAGAAAGGTTATTCGATGAGGTAGCTATAGCAATTGTGAAGCAGAACCCAGACCAGAGACGAATTCAAGGAGAAATTGCTGACAAACTAGATCTAGATCTAAAGCTTGCTAAGGAAACTTTAAGCGGAAGAGCAGATCTTCTAAGGAAGAGGTTAACACAAGACAAGAATAAGAAGATACTTGTTATCCTAGATGATATATGGGAGAAACTTGATTTAGATGAAATAGGAATTCCTCGTCAGGGATGCAAAGTAGTGGTAACATCCAGGGATAGAGATATATTATCTTCTCAGATGGACACTGAAAAGAATTTTGGACTTTATGTTTTACCCAAAGAAGAAGCATGGAGTTTATTTGAGAAGTTTTCAGGTGATTCTCTCAAAGATTCAAATTTGCGATCGAGAGCAATCGAGGTATCCACAGCTTGTGCAGGTCTACCTCTCGCACTTGTAACAGTTGCAAAGGCATTAAAAAACAAGTCATTGTTTGAATGGGAGGATGCCCTACAGCAACTACGGAGACCCTCCCCTCGACATCAAAAAAGAATGCAGGAAATTATATATTCAGCAATAGAGTTGAGTTACAAGCATCTCGAAAGTCCAGAGCTTCAGTCCTTCTTTTTGATTTGTGCTCAAAATCAAATTGGTTCTTTCATTTCCTATATGGACTTGTTAAAAAAATGTTTTGGGTTGCGTTTATTTCATGGCACCAGTACATTGGAAGCAACAAGAAATAGAATATGTACTCTAGTTCGTGGCCTCAAAGACTCTAGCTTATTGTTAGATATTCCTGATATTAGTGAGTACTTCCAAATGCATGACCTTGCTCATGATGCCGCCCTCTTAATTGCGTACAAGACTAAAGACGTGTTAATGATGAGAGATGAGGGTCCAGTAGAATGGCCAGAGGAGGATGATATAAAAATGTGTACAAGAATCTCTATTCTTCAAAGTGATATTCATGAACTTCCTGACAAGTTGGAATGTCCAGATCTAAGACTCTTGAACGTGTATGCCAAAGATCGAGATCATCCTTTTACAATTTCAGACACTTTTTTTAAAGGGATGACAAAGTTAAAAGTTTTAGATTTGACTAACATGCGACTTTCATCACTTCCTTCCTCACTTGATCTCCTCACAAACCTGCAAACATTGTGTTTGGATGACTGTGTGTTGGAAGACATATCTCTGATTGGAGAGCTGAAGAATTTAGAAATTCTTAGCCTTATGTACTCTGAATTTAAACAGTTGCCGAGAGAAATTGGGCTCTTGACTCTTTTACGGATGTTGGATTTGAGCAATTGTACCAAACTTGAAGTGATTCCATCCAATGTCCTATCACGCTTGATACAATTAGAAGAGTTGTATGTCGGCAATAGCTTCACTCAATGGGAGGCTGAAGGACTCAATAATGAAAGAGCTAGCCTTGCAGAGCTAAAGCATTTGTCACAGTTAACCACTTTAGAAGTACATATTCCAGATGCCAACATGTTGCCAAAAGATCTGTTGTTGGAGAAGTTGAAAAGATACAAAATATTTATAGGAGATGTGTGGGATTGGTCTGATAAACATGAAAACTCAAGAGCATTAAAACTCAAGCTGAATACAAGCTTTCAATTGGAGAGTGGTATCAAACTGTTGTTGAATGGAACAGAAGATTTGTGTTTGGATGAGTTAAAGGGTGTTAAAAGTATCATATATGAATTAGACACGGAAGGATTCCAACAACTGAAGCGTCTCCATGTCCAAAACAATGTCGAGATTAAGTATATCATCGACTTAAGGGGGTTGGTTATTGATTATATTGTCTTTCCTGCCTTGGAGATATTTTCTCTTAAGAACATGAACAACTTGGAAGAAATATGTCATGGCCAACTTCCCTTGACATCCTTCCCGTTTCGTAACTTAAGAATTGTGAAAGTGGAACATTGTGAGAAACTAAAATTTGCCTTCTCATCATCCATAGCTAAGGGCCTTTCACAACTTCAAGACTTGGAGATAATAGAATGCAGCATCATGGGTGCAGTAGTCCTAAAAGAAGAAGGTGGAGTTGAAGACAGAGATATTATTTTGTTACCTCAATTGCGTCGCTTAGTACTACATCGTCTTCCAAAGCTCATGAGCTTCTTAAGCACACAAAAGTCAATCAAAAATGATGTTGGCGAAATCATTCCCGAATGCGACCTAGATTTTCACAAGCCAATCCTACTAGACCAGGTACATTAAAGTTTAATTTCCTAGATAATGATCCTGCACACACCCACATAGATGTGTCAAGCATGTTATTCACACTGGAATTTTTTATTAGTTTGTCAATTACGAGATTGATCATCTAATTTGTCGATGGAAAACAACCAATTTTAATTTCAATTTGGGATAGTTATACCAAAGTAATTAATATTTACGTAAAACTTCTTCCCTCACATAAATGGTTTTATCATGAAATTATCCACTGTTATGTGAAAAGGGAAGCATCTTTGCACCTTCCAAGTTTGCCACCAAGTAATTGTTCTTCAGTAGCAATACAAGTCTAGAAAAATTAAACCATTACATTGTTGATAGTCCTTTATCAGTTGTTAATTGAATGGGATGTACCACATGACCTTTCTCCCGCGCTAACAATCCTCATAGACGTGATATTGTACATGTGCCTCGAGTGAGGTTATAGGCTTATAGATGAAGGAAAATTAACTGTGTCCTAATTTATTAAGCTATTTAAATGTTGCGTTTTTAGGAATTGAAAGTTATTAATTGAAGAAAATAAGGTCATACTTAATTTTAACACCCCGATTATTTAATTAAATTTTTTTAATGAGACTTTAAATGACTATTGAATTTGGATGTTAATTAATTGTTTGCAAACTTTGCAAACAACTTCACATCTATTGGGTATGGTCTCACTCTCACATATTAGCTTTATGAATAGCCTTATTAATTTTAATAAAATCTTCTTGTGATAAAAGCTAATAGCACAAATAGTTTTAATAATATTAAGAACCTAAAAAATAATTAATTGATAAAAATAAGATGTGAGGCATATTTATAATCTAATCAATTAAAAAAAATCATTATTCCTTACTTTATGTTTTAAGAAAAGTTTCAGATTTTTATGTGCATGATAGCATTTTATACCACATACCGCTGAGTATCCAGTGCAACTTCATATATGGGCATAATGTTTAGCTACATGTCCAAGTTCGTTTTCTCACAATTAGTTTTAAAACAAGAGATAAAATTCAAACATTTTATGTAAGCAATGTTGATTGCAAAGACCCCCTCTCTCTCCCCGATCATAATGTGGTTTTGGAATGAATGTATCTTTTGTTGACTCTTTCCTCTCATTGCATGCCATGTCATTTCCTTAAATGAAATAACAATAATATATTTACCCTAGCTTATGCACTATCTAGGTTGTTGAAGGAGAGAATTTATTGTTGTTACAGGTTGTGTTCCCCAACTTGGAAGCGTTGGAATTGTCCTATATAGACTCGGAAGAGATACTGCAAAACCAACATCGGGAAAGGTCGTCTTTCAAATTAACAAACATACAAACAAAGTCGAGATTTCAAAATTTGTGTAACTTGAAGGTGGAAGGCTCCGGTAGTTTAAAATATCTATTGTCATTCTCTACAGCGAGATTTATGGTTCAGCTCAAATATCTTTTCATTAAGGATTGTAAAGTTATGGAAGAGATACTACTTACAGAAGATTTAAGAGAAGAAGAAGAAGAAATAATTCCAATGGTGTTCCCTCGACTGATTGACCTGGTACTAACAGATCTTCCAATCCTCAAAAGATTCTGCGTAGGAAGTAATATCAAATTTCCATCCTTGAAGCATATGTCGATAGTAGAATGCCCTGAATTGAAGTCATTCATAATCAAACCTGTCAATTCAGGTATAACTGTGAGTAAAGGACTCAAGAAAATGAATTCAAAGGAGAACTCTCTCACTACCATGCAACCTCTCTTCAATGAAGAGGTAAATTTGTTTTAATTTTCCCCCAATTTTACTTCGAATATATCTTATCTTTAATTATGTGAATTATTATGATTAGGTATGTCATTAACACACAGGATGGACTTGCAGGTTTCATTCCCTAGTTTGGAAACATTGGTAATCGAAAACATGGAGAACTTGAAAATCATATGGCACAATCAATTAGCTGAAGATTCATTTTTCAAACTTCAATTATTGATGGTTGAATTTTGTGAAAATCTTATAAGCATCTTTCAATCTAATATTGTGACAAGATTCCAGAGTCTGGAGAAACTCCTCGTACATGATTGTGGTTCACTGCAAGAAATATTTGAATTGCAAGGACAAGATGTTAGAGAAACACAAGTTGTAACAACCATTCCGTTGAAAGAATTGACTTTGTGTCATCTACCGAAAATGAAGCAAGTATGGAATAAGGATCCCCAAGGATTTTTCATGCAATTGAAGGAACTTCGTATAATCGATTGTGGAGTGGAGGTAATTGTTGCACATGAAGATGGTGCAGAAGCAGCAGCACGACTTGTGTTCCCTAAAGTAACTCTCCTGATTCTTCATAAATTGCCGAAACTCAAATGGTTTTACCAAGGGGCACATACTTCTGAATGGTCATTATTGAAACATTTGGAGGTGAATGGATGTGATCAAATTGAGATATTAATTTCAAAATCTTTGAGTTTTCAAGAAAGAGTCAAAGAGAGCCAACTTAAGACCTCTATTCAGCAACCACTTTTCTTGGTAGAAGAGGTAAGAAGCTAATTTAACTACTCCTTTAAAAATATATAAGTTTACGAGAAATAGCCTTGTTTGATGCAGTACTCATCTCTCACACACACACACAAAAAAAAAAAAAAGTTTCAATTCTCAAAAATATGAAATGGAGAGGATACTATGATTCAATATGTGTAACTATGTTTGTTTGTTTGTTTTTTTTTTTTTTTTTTCTTTTTTTCTTTGTCCATGTGTCCAAAAATAAGGGAGTACCATACGTGACAAATTGTGACAACTTGAAAAAATTAATCCATAAGAACTGATCAATGTTAAAAAATAGTTTTTGAAAGTGCTTTTATTATATAAAAAAAAATATTGATCCACAAGTGACAAAATTTGTGCTTTTTTTTTCCCCCTTAAATTCTTCTTGTATATTTATTATCTTCTATTATGTGAGTTATTATGATTAAGTATGTCACTAATATCCCGGATGGATTTGTAGGTTGCATTCCCTAGTTTGGAAGCATTGGAAATCTCCCAAATGGTGAACTTAAAAATCATATGGCACAATCAATTAGCTGAAGGATCATTTTTCAAGCTTAAAATACTGGAAGTTGAATGTTGTGAAAATCTTATGAACATCTTTCAATCTAATATGTTGACAAGATTCCGGAGTCTGGAGAAACTCTTTGCATATGATTGTGGTTCACTACAAGAAATATTTGAATTGCAAGGACAAGATGTTAGAGAAACACAAGCTGTAACAACCATTCCATTGAAAGAATTGGATTTGCGTCATCTACCGAAAATGAAGCAAGTATGGAATAAGGATCCCCAAGGAATTTTCAGCTTTCAAAATCTACAAGACATATATGTCCATGAATGTGAGGGTTTGAAATGTTTGTTTCCAATCTCTGTGGCAAGATGTCTCATGCATTTGGAGGCTCTTCGTATATTGGATTGTGGGGTGGAGGAAATTGTTGCACAGGAAGATTGTGCAGAAGCAGCAGCGCGACTTGTCTTCCCTAAAGTAACTGTCATGTTACTTTGTAAATTGCCGAAACTCAAATGGTTTTACCCAGGGGCACATACTTCTGAACAGAGCCAAGTTGAGACCTCCCTTCAGCATCCACTCTTTTTGGTTGATGAGGTAAGAGGCTAATTTAACTACTCTTTTAAAATATTTAGGTTTACTAGAAATTATAACCCTATTCGAAGTAGTATTGACCCCTCTAAAAAACCAGGTTCCAAATTGGATTTATCAGTAAAGCTTATAAATCTATGTGCTTGCATGAAAATATGTGTACCTCTGTTTATTTGTCTACGTGTCCGTTAATATAGGAGTACTACAGGTGATAAATTGTGACAACTTGAAAAATAAATTGGTCCAATAAATGATTAACATGGTCTTGGAAAATCTTTTCTTATAAATGACTCTTACACAGTTACACTACCTTGAATTTGATGCACAGAGCATGTTGCCACATCATTTTTTGCAGACATTTTATTTTGTTCTATGGGAATTATTTACGACATTGTTCTTTGATCTATACTTTCTATGATTGTTTTCTTTTTTTTCTTTTTAATAGTTCATCTCGATATATTTTGGTAATAAGGTGGCACCATATTTCCCACCATTAAGTAAGGGACTTCACGGATATAATCCATTTTGTAGACCTGAGTTAAATACTAACTCCTATTTTCTTTTGTTTAATGCTTTGAGTTTTTATAGGCTACATTCCCCAACTTGGAGGATTTGGTATTGGGTGGAAATTACAACATGAAGGAGATAATGCGTGGCCAGTTTTTGGAAGAGTGCTTTTGCAAATTAAAATATCTTGGGGTAGTGGGCTATCTATCTGTTTCTAATTGGATTACTTTTCTTAAAAGATTACACAATCTGGAGAAACTTTTTGTGAAGGAAAGTTCTTGGGAAGAAATATTCCCATATGAAGAACTTTT
>BKZX01016930.1:494-15676 GCA_014362285.1 Fagus crenata
TTTGAATTTCAATCAAGTTGCTTTCTTTGAAAACTTTTCTTCTTCAATCATAATTGATATGGTTGTCTTGCATTTGAATTTCAATCAAGTTACTTTCTTTGAAAATTTTTCAAGATCAATTTAAGTTGGTTTTAAAGTTAAGCCATAAATATCAAATCTTAATAAACTTTACACAACCTAACTCTTACTTCTCATATGTCTCGGAGCATGCTTCTTGAGTTTTGATTTCTTTGTCTTGGGATTTGATGACTTTTGCTCTTCAATGGATTTGCAACTTGTTAACTTTGCATTTGCTTGATATTTGAATTAGCCAATGTTGGTCCAATTAAATCAATAGTCAACATTAAGTTTTAAAACATAAATCATTAGTTCATATGAAAATATCATTAATGAACAACTTAAAATCATGGTTATCATCAAAACTACATGAATGTTCTTGCATTAATTAGCCAATTAATAGGTATTGACACCTTGAGGCTAACAATCTCCCCCTTTTTTTTTATGACACATATGAAATGATATTTTTATACGATTTATGATTTTGAAGTTTTTCTTGAAAAGCTCCCCCTAAAATAATGCATATCTTTATATTAGAGATTCTTAAATCTCCCCCTATCTTTATGCAAAGATCAATTTGTCATGTAAGTATTATCAAGCAATTAACATATATATACATTTTATTGCAAGATATGATAATTCACCAATACATTCAAAAATGTCATATTTTCTCCCCCTTGGCATCATCAAAAAAATATTATATTCAATATCTTTAAACATCACTCAACATTAAAAAAAAAAAAAAAAAATTTCTCTTTTAATTTAGTTCAAATATAGAACAACCAACTAATATAACATATTTCTCCCTTTTGGTTTCTACCCCAATATGTCATATTTTTCTCCTATTTGGCATAAAGAAATAAAACAAATATATTCATATTTGTAAAATTCTTCATCCTAGTGGTTCGGTTGGATTGAGGGTTCGGTTAAAGATGTTTCAGGAAAGAATATGATGCCCCTTGCCATATGCTTAAAATGCTGATGATTTAAGCAATCTGGAAAGGACATGGGATGATGCCCATATATTACGTACTCTCTCTCTTTTGTCATACAAAACTTTAGGTGTATCAACAATTGTATGAACGGGATGATTCGGATGAGGAAGATATATTTGGAGTGTATGCTAAAAATCTTCCCAACAACCTGGTGTATGAGAGAGGTACTTCAACCAAGAAGCATGATAAATAATAATCTTGCTTCATGGAAACTTGATCAATAATAATCTTGCTTCTATCTGAGAAGATCAAGTATTTGATTTTATGAATCTCTAAGTGATGCTGCATCCTCTTAGAGTTTTATCTAAAGAATGAGAGAAAAATTATCTGAGAGGTGTGAGTATGCAGTGGAGAGGTGAACCGAATTTATAGGACAGACGCGCTGTTTGAAGGAATGGTTCAGATTTTGTTACGTGTCATAAGTGTGAATGAATGGTTCAGATTTTGCTACATGTCATAAGTGTGAATGAATGGTTTAGAAGACGCTACGTGTCTGACTTATCCAATTGTGCACGCTAGAGAAACCGATAAATCTGGAAGTTTGAAAAAAAATATCTGCTTTTTCAGAAAAAAGATCTTGTCGACGCATCAAGTTCTGAGTCAGTGATATTTCCATATACATTAAATCTCAAGATTTTAACGTTGAATTTTGAAGAAAAATCTTGAGAGTCGGATGATAGGTACAGGTTGGTGTTCAAAAATCTGAGGTTTATTTAACACACACTAATTTTCGATGAACTTCATCATTTTCAAACTTTTTAGAATGGCTTCCTCTTCTTCTCAAAACAAACCAAAAACAATTAATCTAAATGATACACCTAGTGTGATGCCAGAAGTCTGGCGTCCTTACTTCCTTTCACCTAATGGCCCTGTGTCAGTAACTGATTCAGTGATGTTGAATAGTGAGACTGCCACCGCAGTAGCTGCAGGTCTTTGTACTCCAGAGGATGCAAAGGTTTTAACTGGGAGGACTGACCTACAAATAATAAATGACTCATTGGCACTCACGATTCAGTGTGCTGCCACTGTTACTAACATGGGACGTCGTCTTCATGTTAGGAATCTTGAAGTGAAAACGCTGCGTTCTCAAGTCACCATTTTACAAAGGTTGCTGAAGGAGAGTAAGAAGAAAGTAGGGGAGGTCAAGGAGGAGAACAAAAGGCTGAAGGCGCTTGTGGATTCTTATGCTGATGATTTAGTTGTCCAGTCCACAGGGCAGAGTAAGACCACTAATAAACTACAGAAGCAGTACCAGAAGCTACTTGCTGAGGTGAAGGAATTGACTTCTCGCTCTATCCCTAAATAAATGTAGTGGGAAGTGTAGTGGTTTTTTCTTTTGTTCTGACTTCTCCTTTATGGCTTTCTCTTTAATAAACTCAAGTTTTTTTAAATGATGAGTTTTATTTCTTATTTTATGCATGAACATATACGCAAATATACATAGAGCTGGGCATATAATCTAATGTTCAAATATAATTAGAAAGATATAAAATGAACAAAGTTATGAATATGATATGCATAAAATCATTTTATATTCAATTCTTAAGGTATATATAGATTTCAAATAGTTGAATCAAATAGAAGGATAATAAGTTTAAGCTCATTTGATATCAACGTATCTAGCCATACCTATTTCACATCGAATTGTGCAAAATCGTTCTTCAATGGGAGGTTTCGTGAGAATGTCCGCCCATTGACTATCGGTGCTCACAAATTCAAGCTCAATGTCCCCTTTTTGCACATGATCTCTTATGAAATGGAATCTAATTTCAATGTGCTTTGTGCGAGAGTGTTGGATAGGATTTTTACTTAAACTTATGGCACTTGTGTTATCACACCTTATGGGAATATGATCAAAAAGAATTTTAAAATCCTCTAGTTGTTGTTTTATGCAAAGAGATTGAGCACAACAACTACCGGCTGCTACATATTCGGCTTCCGCCGTTGATAAGGCCACAAAGTTTTGCTTTTTACTAAACCATGATACTAGTGAGTGTCCTAGAAAGTGACAAGTATCACTAGTACTTTTGCGATCAATTTTGCAACCGGCAAAATCGGCATCCGTGTAGCTTATTAAGTCAAATGAATTTGACTTAGGGTACCATAATCCTAAATCAATGATTCCAAGCAAATATCGAAATATTCGTTTGACCGTAATTAAGTGTGATTCTTTAGGACAAGATTGAAACCGGGCGCAAAGACATACACTAAACATTATATCGGGTCTACTTGCGGTTAAATAAAGTAAACTACCAATCATACCTCGATATAGCTTAACGTCCACCGGTTTACCTTTCTCATCTTTGTCAAGCTTTATTGAAGGACTCATGGGAGTTCCATATGCTTTAGCATTTGCCAATCCAAATCTTTTTAGTAAGTCTATGACATATTTGGATTGATTTAAGAATATCCCTTCTTCGGTTTGCTTTATTTGAAGTCTGAGAAAGAATTTTAGCTCACTCATCATACTCATTTCGAATTCATCCTGCATAGTCTTAGAGAATTTTTTGCACAAGTTTTCATTAGTAGAACCAAATATAATATCATCAACATAGATTTGCATAATAAGCATGTCTTTTCCATCAAACATTATAAATAATGTTGTGTCAAGTTTTCATTAGTAGAACCAAATATAATATCATCAACATAGATTTGCACAATAAGCATGTCTTTTCCATCAAACATTAGAAATAATGTTGTGTCAAGTTTTCCACGTGTAAAACCCTTTTCAATAAGGAAACCACTTAGTCGTTCATACCAAGCTCTTGGAGCTTGTTTTAAACCATATAAAGCTTTTGATAATTTAAAAACGTGGTTTGGAAATTCATGATTTTCAAATCCGGGAGGTTGTTCTACATAAACTTCTTCGGCAATAAAACCATTTAAAAAGGCACTTTTGACATCCATTTGAAATAATTTAAAATTTTTAAAACATGCAAAAGCAAGTAACATGCGTATAGCTTCTAATTTAGCAACTGGAGCATAAGTCTCTCCATAATCAATACATTCTTCTTAATTATAACCTTGAGCGACTAACCTTGCTTTGTTCCTTACTATTATACCTTCTTCATCCTTTTTGTTTCGGAATACCCATTTTGTACCAATGACGGAGTGATCCTTGGGTCTAGGTGCAAGAGTCCATACCTTGTTTCTTTCAAATTGGTTTAGCTCTTCTTGCATTGCCAAGATTCATGATTCATCTTCAATAGTTTCATTTATGTTCTTTGGTTCAATCTGTGAGAGAAACGCCATGTTGTTGCAGATGTTCTTGAGCTTTGATCTTGTGCTTACTCCACGTTCAACTTCACCAATGATTAATTCTTTAGGATGACTATGGACTACGTTCCAACTTTTTGGTAATTCTTCATTTTTGGTTGGAGGAAGCGCTTTTTCTTCATCTTGTGGTTCATCTACTTGATCTTTGACATTTTCACTTGAATCAACTTGGTTAGATGAACTAGCTTTATTATCAAGAGAGATTGGCTCATCATCATAATTATTTTTGATATGGAATGGATTAGTCTCATCAAAAACAACATGCATAGATTCATCAACAACCATGGTTCGTTTATTGAACACTCTATATGCTTTACTATTTGAAGAATAGCCAAGGAATATACCTTCATCGGATTTAGCATCGAATTTACCAAGATTATCTCTATCATTCAATACAAAGCACTTACATCCAAAAACTTTGAAATATCCAATGTTAGGTTTTCGATTATTCCATAGTTCATAAGGAGTTTTATTTAAAGTGTTTCTAATGATGGTTCTATTTATAACATAGCAAGCGGTGTTAACAGCTTCGGCCCAAAAGTATTGAGGTAAATTATGTTCATTAAGCATAGTTCTAGACATTTCTTGAAGTGATCTATTTTTACGTTCTACTACTCCATTTTGTTGAGAAGTACGAGGTGCTGAAAAATTGTGTCCAAAACCATTTTGATCACAATATAGTTCAATATCTTAATTATCAAACTCTCTACCTCTATCACTTCTAACATTTTTAATTGTATAACTTTTTTCATTTTGAATTCTTCTATAATGTTTAACAAATGCTTTATGAGCTTCATTTTTATGAGCAAGAAATAATACACATGTATAGCGAGAGTAATCATCAACAATTACAAAAGCATACAATTTACCACTTAAGCTAGCGGTTCTAATAGGACCAAATAAATCCATATGCAAGAGTTCTAGAGGTCTTGAAGTAGAAATAACTTTCTTTTTCTTAAATGATGATTTAGTTTGTTTACCTAGTTGACATGCATCACATATTTTATCTTTAACAAATTTAGTAATCGGCAAGCCTTTTACTAAATCTAGTTTAGACAATTTTGAGAGTAATTCCATATTGGCATGTCCTAATCTTCTATGCCACAACCAACTATTTTCATTTATGGCAGCAAGGCAAATTGATTCTTTTGAAGTCATATTATCAAGATCAATAGTGTAGACATTTTCATTTCTAAATGCCACAAATAGAACTTGATTATCAATTTCATTTACTATAATGCACATGATTGATTTGAATATGACATTATAGCCTTTATCACACAATTGGCTAATACTTAACAAGTTATGTTTCAAACCATCAACCAAGAGAACATCTTCAATAACAAAAGAATGTGTTTTACCAATATTATCTATACCGATGATCTTTCCTTTTGAGTTATCACCGAATTTGACATTTCCTCCATCTTTTAGAGTAAGAGAAGTGAACTTGTTTTTGTCACCTGTCATATGCCTTGAACATCTACTGTCAAGAAACCACTTATCCTTGGTAGATTTGGATATCAAGCATACCTACAAAACAAATTTAAGTAACTTTATTTGGTACCCAAATCTTCTTGGGTCCTTTTGGGTTAGTTGGTGGTGTGGTTCCTTTAATAATCCAAATCTTATTTTTCATGGGACATGTATGAATATTATGCCCTATTTTTCCACAATGTTTACATATGAGAGATTTCAAGAGGTTTTCATTAATGAAAATTTTTTGATAATGTTTTGCTTTTATTTTCGGGTTATATCCAATACCCGCTTTGTCAAAAACACATCTTTGACAACCTAACAAATTATCCAAATTTTTCTTTCCATTTGTAAAGTTAGTCAAAATTTTGGTTAGGTTTTCAACCTTGAGTTTTAGTTCTTTATTTTCATTAATCAAAAGATTTGAATTGTAAACAATTTGTGATGATGTTTCCACATCATTTGCTTTCATTTTCTTAATAAGATTTTGTGACTTAACTTTCAACTTAATTATTTCTTCTTCTAAAAACAGATTTTTATCATTCAAAGAATTAATTTGTTTTTCTAGAATTTCATTTTTGTTTTTCAAATCATTTAATTCATTTGAAAGAGATGTGACTTTCTTTTTAAAAACTTTATTTTTCAAAACATTTTTATCAAATTCTTCAACCAATTCTTCAAAAGTATTTTGTAATTCATCATAGCTATAAGATTCATCTTCTAAAGAATTAAGTTTAGAAGTTACCTCATCTCTATGTGCTATTAAGCAAAGATCTTCAGTGGCGCTTTCATCATCATTAAATGCTAACGGACAAAAGCTCGTGTGCTTATACTCACTTATATTGGATTCATTTATGTATCTCAAAAGACAAAGATTTGCCACTTCATTGTCACTTGAGTTGTTATCCGAATCACTTTCATCGGAATCATCCCAAGTTACCTTTAGAGCTTTCTTTTTGTACTTCATTTTCTCTTTGTTTACTTGAGGACACTCATTTTTGTAATGCCTCTGCTTCTTGCATTTGTAGCAGGTAGGAGTTTCAGTTTTGCTTGATTCTCCTTTATTTTCTCCTTTCTTAGGGAATCTTCTTCCAAACCCCTTTTTCTTCTTTAAGAACTTTTTGAAGTTTCTAGTCATCAGGGCAATTTCTTCTTCTTCGTCTCTTTCCTTTTCACTATTGTCGTGGTCATGATGAGAAGATTTGAGGGAGAAGTTTTTCTTTGGTTTGACTTCTTCTTCCTCCACTTTATTATTCATTTCAAGCTCATATGTCATAAATGATCTGAATAGTTCCTCTAAGATCAACACCTTAAGATCTCTAGTTTCAGAAATTGCTGTCATCTTTGCTTCCCATCTCTTTGGTAATGACCTGAGAATTTTTCTCACATTTTCTTAGTTAGTATAAATTTTTCCAAGGGCCTTCAAGCTATTCACAATATTAGTAAACTTAGTAGACATTTCACTAATATTTTCATCTTTCTTCATAACAAACAATTCATATTCATGAACAAGCATGTTCATTTTAGATTCCTTAACTTGATTAGTTCCTTCATAAGTAACTTCAAGTTTGTCCCAAATTTCTTTAGCTGAGTCACAACCCGAGACTCTATTGTATTCAATTGGGTCAAGAGCACAATATAAAGTATTCATAACTTTACAATTTAATTCAATGATTTTTACATTAGTCTCATTCCATTCACTTTCTAATTTTACTAAGGTTGCTCCTTCCACAGTTTTTGTGGGAATATGAGGACCATTTACAATGATTCTCCAAACATGATAGTCTTGACCCTTAATATACATGATCATTCTATTTTTCCAATAGCCATAATAACTACCAATGAATAAAGGTGGTCTATGAGTAAGGTGGTCTATGAGTAGATTGACCTTCAAGCATTTGAGGTCTAGGTGTGTTTGCCATGATCTTAACTCTAAGATTACTAAATCTATATGTAGAGTCTTGGCTCTGATACCAATTGTTACCCAAATATCAACCTAAGAGGGGGGTGATTTAGGTTGAGGCAAACTTTTTCGATTTAAATGCGGAATTAAAAACTATCTTCAAATAGCAAATGTTGATTTAGCAAATGTTTGATCACAATTCAATTGCAATATAGATATGATATGAAATCAAGCACAAGTATATATATAAGCAATTAAATATGTAAGAGATAGAGAGAGAGAAAATCAAACACGATGATTGTTATCGAGGTTCAGCTTTCGTGCCTACGTCCCCGCCTCAAGAACACTTCTTGAGGATTCCCAAATCCACTATTTGATAATCTTCTTCCGGGTGAAGATCAAACCGTTACAAATCTTCCTTACACAGTGAAGAGTAACCACACTCCTTAGAATTTATACCAAAACCCTAACAAAATATTCACAGGTTTCAACAAAGTATTTGTTGTACAAGATAAGGCTCTCTCAAAGAGTAATTGTACACAATATGCTCACTCTAATAGTATATCAAGGATTTGATCAATATGGCTCAAAAAGTGTTTAGAGAAATTTGATTTTTCAATCAAGGATTTTGAATGATATGAAAATATAAGCTTGAGAAGGATGAATTGATGTATAAGATATTATCTTTTCTATCTTTGATTTCTCTTGTATGCTTGATGTTTAGAAATGAAGAAAGGGCAGTATTTATAGCCATAATTGTTTTCTTCCCCTTATCATGTTGTTTTGCATTCTTCTTGATTTTCAATCAATCAAGTTGTTTTCTTTGAAAATTTTTCTTCTTAAGAGATTTTCCAATCATAATTGATATGGTTGTCTTGCATGTGAATTTCAATCAAGTTGTTTTCTTTAAAAACTTTTCTTTTTCAACCATAATTGATATGGTTGTCTTGCATTTGAATTTCAATCAAGTTGCTTTCTTTGAAAACTTTTCTTTTTCAACCATAATTGATATGGTTGTCTTGCATTTGAATTTCAATTAAGTTGCTTTCTTTGAAAACTTTTCTTCTTCAACCATAATTGATATGGTTGTCTTGCATTTGAATTTCAATCAAGTTGCTTTCTTTGAAAACTTTTCAAAATCAATTTAAGTTAGTTTTAAAGTTGAGCCATAAATATCAAATCTTAATAAACTTTACACAACCTAACTCTTACTTCTCATATGTCTCGGAGCATGCTTCTTGAGTTTTGATTTCTTTGTCTTGAGATTTGATGACTTTTGCTCTTCAATGGATTTGCAACTTGTCAACTTTGCATTTGCTTGATATTTGAATTAGCCAATGTTGGTCCAATTAAATCAATAGTCAACATTAAGCTTTAAAACATAAATCATTAGTTCATATGAAAATATCATTAATAAACAACTTAAAATCATGGTTATCATCAAAACTACATGAATGTTCTTGGATTAATTAGCCAATTAATAGGTATTGACACCTTGAGGCTAACACCTTGTATTAGGGCCAAGGGTTTATGAGGAAAGTTACTTTTTAGGAACTAGAATTACTGTTCATGCAGGGGTATTTGTGGGAAAAAAGAGTTTTAGCTTAGTTAGGATTTTAATTAAGTTTTGGTTTAAATACTCTTTGTAGCCTCATTTGAAGGCAGACAATATATTGAATTTTCATAGTGAGTTGAGTTTTCTCCTCTTGTTCTTGATTGAACTTTTGAACTTCTCAAAGGTAACTCACAACCTTTGTGGCGTTCCTCCTTGTAATCTGGGTTCTTGAGATAGGTTCTTCATCGGGTTTAGATTTTAATATAATCTAGGTTCTTGAAACGGGTACTCAACGGGTCTAGATTCTCCATCCATTGACTTGATCTTGGCTTTCTTGGGTGAGTTTTCAAATTGATTGTGGGTTCAAGGGATTCCATTCCGCGGGTTCATATCAGGAAGGCCTTGTAGCCAAATTACTGTAGCATGGCACTGTTCACGCAGTGGTATTTTTGGAAGAATGGGTTTTATTTTGTTTAAGGTTTTAATTAGGTTTTTAATTTAAATACACTTTGTAGCCTCATTTGAAGGCAGACAATATATTGAATGTTCATTGTGAGTTGAGTTTTCTCCTCTTGTTCTTGATTGAACTTTTGAACTTATCAAAGGTAAATCACAACCTTTGTGGCGTTCCTACTTGTAATCTGGGTTCTTGAGATAGGTTCTTCATCGGGTCTAGATTTTAATATAATCTAGGTTCTTGAAACGGGTTCTCAACGGGTCTAGATTCTCCATCCATTGACTTGATCTTGGCTTTCTTGGTTGAGTTTTCAAATTGATAGTGGGTTCAAGGGATTCCATTCCGCGGGTTCATATCATTTGGTATCAGAGCAAGGTTTCCAATCAGGTCTGATTTTATCTTTTGTTTCTTGCGTATTTGATTCTAGGGATTCATTGTTCTAGGGTTACAAAAAAAAAAGAAGAAGGTGGCTGCCGAATTGCATTGTTCTAATGTTTGTGTTGGCTGAAACCTTTTATTCAAGAGTTTGTGTTGGCTCAAATCTCTTATTCTATTGTTTTTGAGTTATTGTTTAGGTTTTGTCATTTGCTTATTCGTTTGATTGTGATCAAATCAGTTGCTAAAAAAAAAAAAAATCCAAAAATTTTTATGAGCCTTATCATCAACGGGGCTGCATACATCATTATAGTTACTCTTTCATTCGTTCTTCCCTTGTTCTTGTTCTTGTTCTTATATTTGTTTTTGTTCTTGTTTCTTCTTTCTTGGACCTAATTACTAGTTGGGATAAAACAAGGTTATGTTGTCTTGATTGAGTTCAATTAATTCTTAAAGAACTTGAATGGGAAAACTCTTGAGGTAAAAGGCAAGAGAGTGTGAGACTATTATCAAAAAAAGAAAAAAAAAATAGCCAATTAAGAGTGAAATACGAGTGGAGTGCCATTGTCCAAGAGTAAACACGTAAGGTAGTGTGTGAGGTTTTCCACTCACATTTTTTTTTTTGCAGCACATTACGATGTCTCATAAGGGTGACTCATCACCTAAGGGGAAGGCCGATAACTCATCCTTTGTGTTGCAAGCCATGCAATAACAGTTTAAGCGGTTGAACTTTGTGTTGGGTGAAGTGAGGGATAGGATGGATCTTCAAGATGCAGCGATTAGAAATCTGCAAGGTGGGAGAGATAGGAGATGACGTGAGCCTAGGGTTAAAAATGAGTATGAGAATGAAGGAGGATTTAGGCGTGAAAGAGGACATGAGGGGAACCGAGGGGGTCGGGATGGTTAAGATCGAAACCTTGGAAGCATCAAAATGAAAATACCATCTTTCCAAGGTAGAACTGACCCTGAGGTTTATCTAGAGTGGGAGAAAAAAATAGACCTCGTGTTTGATTGTCATCATTACTCTGAAGAGAAGAAAGTGAAGTTAGCGGTAATAAAGTTCACTGATTATGCTATTATTTAGTGGGATCAATTAGTGACCAATAGAAGGAGGAATAATGAGAGGCCTGTAAAGACGTGGGGAGAGTTGAAAGCTCTCATGAGGTAGAGATTTATACCTAGCCACTTCTATAGGAACCTTTACCAAAAGCTCCAAAATCTTACATAAGGCTCTAGGAGTGTAGAGGATTACCATAAGGAGATGGAGGTGGCGATGATTTGGGCTAATGTAGAGGAGGATCGGGAGGCCACCATGGCTAGATTTTTTAGTGGTTTGAATAGGGACATAGCCAATGTAATTGAATTGCAGCATTATATGGAGATAGAGGACATGGTGTACATGGCTATGAAGGTGGAGAGGCAGTTAAAGAGAAAAGGGACAGCAAGGTACACTTCAGTTTCTAACACTACCTGGAAATCAAAGTGGAATAGGAATGATCCAGCTGAAGCAAAGAAAAAGACCGAACCACCTAAGGAAAAAGATGAGGGAACTAGCAACAAACCCAAGGTAGAATCTCACCCAAGAAAGCCAAGATCAAGTCAATGAATGGAGAATCTAGACCCGTTGAGAACCCATTTCAAGAACCTATTTTATATTAAAATCTAGACCCGATGAAGAAACTATCTCAAGAACCCAGATTACAAGGAGGAACGCCACAAAGGTTGTGAGTTACCTTTGATAAGTTCAAAAGTTCAATCAAGAACAAGAGGAGAAAACTCAACTCACTATGAAAATTCAATATATTGTCTGCCTTCAAATGAGGTTATAAAGAGTATTTAAACTAAAACCTAATAAAAATCCTAACCAAGTTAGAACTCTTTTTTCCCACAAATACCCCTGCGTGAACAGTAATTCTAGTTCCTAAAAAGTAACTTTCCTAATAAACCCTTGGCCCTAATACAAGGCCCTTTTCAAGCCCACTTATTCTAAACTAATAAAAATAAATCTTTTAATAAATTGAAAGCCTTGAATAGCAATAGGCCCAAACTTCCCTAAGTCATGTCTTCCACAGCTTGTATCAAGTGGATCAAAATTGGTTCTCCTTCTTTCAAACACACTTTGATTGTTGGGCTCTTGCTAGCTTCATCCCAAGTGGATTGCACCAAACCTTGCATTGCTTCCTTGATCTTCTTGGCTCTTGATCTTGTAATTGGCCCATCTGAAACTTGTAAAGGATCTTTAAGGCTAGGCCCACTTTGGTTCCTATCACTTAGGGAAGTTTGGGCCTATTGCTATTCAAGGCTTTCAATTTATTAAAAGATTTATTTTTTATTAGTTTAGAATAAGTGGGCTTGAGAAAGGCCTTGTATTAGGGCCAAGGGTTTATTAGGAAAGTTACTTTTTAGGAACTAGAATTACTGTTCGCGTAGGGGTATTTGTGGGAAAAAAGAGTTCTAGCTTGGTTAGGATTTTAATTAAGTTTTGGTTTAAATACTCTTTGTAGCCTCATTTGAAGGCAGACAATATATTGAATTTTCATAGTGAGTTGAGTTTTCTCCTCTTGCTCTTGATTGAACTTTTGAACTTATCAAAGGTAACTCACAACCTTTGTGGTGTTTCTCCTTGTAATCTGGATTTTTGAGATAGGTTCTTCATCGGGTCTAGATTTTAATATAATTTAGGTTCTTGAAACGGGTTCTCAACGGGTCTAGATTCTCTATCCATTGACTTGATCTTGGCTTTCTTGGGTGAGTTTTCAAATTGATTGTGGGTTCAAGAGATTCCATTCCGCGGGTTCATATCAATTGGTATCAGAGCAAGGTTTCCAATCAAGTCTAATTCTATCTTTTTCTTTCTTGTGTATTTGATTCTAGGGCATCATTGTTCTAGGGTTACCAAAAAAAAAAAACATGGCTGCTGAAGTTCATTGTTCAAGAGTTTCTGTTGGCTGAAACCTCTTGTTTAAGAGTTTGTGTTAGCTGAAACCTCTTGTTCTAAAGTTTGTGTTGACTGAAATCTCTTATTCTAGAGGCTGCCGTATATCCCTTTATTCTAGGGCTTTTAAGTTATTGTTCAGGTTTCATCAATTACTTATTCGTTTGATTGTGATCAAATCCGTTGCTGGTTCAAAAAAAAAAAAAAAAAAAAAAAAAAAAAAAAAAAAAAAAATCCGAAAATTTGATCTGGTTCTTGTTCTTTTCTTGTTCTTGTTCTTGTTCTGGTTCTGGTTCTGGTTCTTCTTTTTGTTCTTGTTCTTGTTCTTATTCTAGTTCTTGTTCTTGTTCTTGTTTCTTGGGTCTAATTACTTGTTGGGATAAAACAAAGTAACATGATTGAGTGTAATTAGTTCTTAAAGAACTTGTGTGGGAAAACTCTTGAGGTAAAAGGCAAGAGAGTGTGAGACTATTATAAAAAAAAAAAAAAATTGCCAATTAAGAGTGAAATACGAGTGGAGTGCCATTGTTCGAGTGTAAACACGTAAGGAAGTGTGTGAGGTTTTCCACTAATATTTTTTTTTTTTTTTTTTTTTTGCAGCACATTACGATGTCTCATAAGAGTGACTCATCACCAAAGGGGAAGGCAAATAATTCATCCTTTGTGTTGCAAGCCATGCAACAACAGTTTGAGCGGTTGAACTTTGTGTTTTGTGAAGTGAGGGATAGGATGGATCATCAAGAAGCAGCGATTAGAAATCTGCAAGGTGGGAGAGATAGGAGGCGACGTGAGCGTAGGGTTGAAAATGAGTATGAGAATGAAGAAGATGGTGAGGATAAGGAAGACTTAGCATTTGAAGTTGGGTCGGGTAGACATAGACGAGTTAGGCGTGAAAGAGGACATGAGTGGAACCCAGGGGGTCGGGATGGTGTAGATCGAAGCCTTGGGAGCATCAAAATGAAAATACCATCTTTCCAAGGTAGAACTGACCCTAAGGTTTATCTAGAGTGGGAGAAAAAAATAGATCTAGTGTTTGATTGTCATAATTACTCTGAAGAAAAGAAAGTGAAGTTGGCGGTAATTGAGTTCACTGATTATGCTATTATTTGGTGGGATCAATTAGTGACCAATAGAAGGAGAAATAATGAGAGGCCTGTAGAGACGTGGGGAGAGTTGAAAGCTATCATGAGGCGGAGATTTGTACCTAGCCACTTCTATAGGGACCTTTACCAAAAGCTCCAAAATCTTACATAGGGGTCTAGGAGTGTGGAGGATTACCATAAGGAGATGGAGGTGGCGATGATTCGGGCTAATGTAGAGGAGGATCGGGAGCCACCATGGCTAGATTTTTGAGTGGTTTGAATAAGGACATAGCCAATATAATTGAATTGCAGTTTTTGTGGAGGTAGAGGACATGGTACACATGGCTATGAAGGTGGAGAGGCAGTTAAAGAGAAAAGGGACAGCAAGGTACACTTCGGTTTCTAACACTATTTGGAAATCAAAGTGGGATAAGAATGATCCAGTTGAAGTAAAGAGAAAGACCGAACCACCTATGGGAAAAGATGAGGGAACTTGCAACAAACCCAAGGTAGAATCTCAACCTTCACGGAATAGAGATATTAAACGCTTTAAGTGTTTGGGTTCACGGCACATCGCTTCTCAATGTCCAAATAGGCGGGTGATGATTATGCGTGACAATGGGGAGGTGATGACTGAGAGTGAGGATGATAGTGATGGGATGCCTGAGTTGGTTGATGCTAATGATGATGATGGAGTGGTATACCCCATGACAGGTGAGTCTCTTGTTGCTAGGCGTGCTCTCAATACACACATTAAGGTGGATGATGCAGAGTAATAGAGAGAGAACATTTTCCATACTAGATGCCACGTCAACAATAAGGTATGTAGTATGATCATTGATGGGGGGAGTTGTACTAATGTGGCTAGCACTATTTTGGTTGAGAAATTGAACTTACCAACCTTAAAACACTCTAGACCATACAACTTGCAGCGGTTGATTGATTGTGGGGAGATTAAGGTAAATAAGCAAGTACTAATTTCTTTTTCAATTGGGAAGTATAAGGATGAAGTCCTTTGTGATGTTGTTCCAATGCATGCGGGTCACATATTATTGGGTAGGCCATGGCAATTTG
>BKZX01016991.1:1718-12461 GCA_014362285.1 Fagus crenata
AACGCACTAATCTTCGCTCCCCATTTCCAAATCCGTCCCGTGAAATCGGCCTTGTTAAACATAGCTTGCACCGGGTATTGTGTTACCAAGTAAACGGTGTGTGCTTGAAAATATTGTGGTAGCTTATCGGCTGCAGTGATCAATGCTAAGCCGACCTTCTCTAGAGGGGGATAGCGTGTTTCTGCCTCCGTCATAGTTTTGCTTACATAATACACTGGACACTGGACGGTATCTTTGATTCGAATCAATACGGCACTTACAGCTCGGTCAGATACGGCCAAATACAGAAAAAGTGGTTCACCTGGTGTGGGATTAGACAAAAGCAAGGAGGATGAAAGATACCTCTTCAGATCTTCAAAGGCCGAAGCACAATTGTCATCCCATTTGAAAGTAATGCTCTTTTTCAGAAGCTGAAAGAAAGGCTGGCATCTGTCAGCGGATCTTGAAATGAATCTGTTCAAAGCTGCGGTCATACCTGTTAGGCGTTGGACTTCTTTGTGAGTTCGTGGTGCTTTTAGTTCTTGGATGACCTTGATTTGTTCTGGGTTTACCTCAATACCTCTATGTGATACCATGAAACCCAGGAATTTTCCAGAACCGACCCCAAATACGCATTTTGAAGCGTTCAATCGCAGTTTGTGCAGTCTTAATACCCAGAATGTCTCTGTCAAATCCTTTAAGTGGTCTTGGGTCAACTTGCTTTTTACAACCATATCATCAATGTATATCTCCATTGTCTTCCCTATTTGATCTTTGAACATCTTGGTGACCATACGTTGATATGTTGCGCCGGCGTTTTTTAGACCGAACGGCATTACTTTGTAGCAGTATATCCCCAGTGGGGTGATGAATGCGGTTTTTTCTCGGTCATCAGCTGACAACGCAATCTGATGGTACCCTTGAAAAGCGTCTAGAAAACTCATTCGGTCGTGCCCAGCTGTTGCGTCCACCAACTGATCGATCTTGGGCAAGGGGAAGGGGTCCTTTGGGCATGCTTGGTTGAGGTTTGTGAAATCTACACATACTCTCCACTTCCCGTTTTTCTTTTTTACTACCACTGTGTTAGAGAGCCAAGTAGGATATTGGATTTCCCGTATTGCTCCAGCCTGCAATAGCTTCTCTACTTCCTTTTGTACTGCTTCTGCATGCATCGGAGCTGATCTCCTTGCCTTCTGTTGCACTGGTTTGGAGTGAGGATCTGTATTTAACCGATGCTCGATATAATTGGGATCTACACCTGGTACTTCGTAGGGATCCCAAGCGAACACGTCCACGTTGCTTACGAGGAAGTCTACGAGTTCGGTTCGGTCACCTGGGTTGAGTTCCCGGCCGATTTTAAAATACTTCTCAGGATCAGAAGAGAAAAACACCCTTTCTAATTCTTCACAGGACGAGTATGTCTCTGTGCATGTATTCCTCGCCTTCTCTAACTGCTATAAACCCTTGGAGCATTGTGACACCATTTTCCCCTTTTGTTTTGATTCTAAGGGATTCTTCTGTTTGATCGCCGCCATGATGCACTGCTTGGAGGCAACTTGGTCGCCCTTAATCTCCATTATACCGAAATCTGTCGGGAAACGGAGTTTTTGATGGAATGAGGAAGGCATGGCTTTCAACCTGTGCAGCCATCTACGTCCCATAATTGCCGTGTAGGGGGACGGCACGTCTATTACTACAAATTCGGTTTCCAAACTGATTGGTCCGGTATGGACGTTCAATGTGATCCGGTCCATTGGCCGAATGCTTTCTCCTGAAAATCCGAAGAGAGGTGCGTCGTATGGTTGGAGGTCGGGCTGTTTGAGACCTAACCCGTGAAACAAGTCTAGGTACATTATTTCAGAACAACTGCCTTGGTCTACTAGTACCCGTTTGACATCCGAGTCCCCAATTCTTAACTTGATCACCAGTGGGTCGTCGTGTGGGGTCTGGACATCTCTCAAATCCTCGTCGGAGAAGAAAATCTGCTGTTCATTTTCTGGGTAATCCATCCTCGGTCTTTTGGACATAACCGATCCTTCACGTACTTGAAAAACCTCTCGAAGGTGTTGAGCTTTCTTTAGGTCGGACTTCAGTCGATCGTATGAGTGCCCATTCGACCGAGAAGTATGGATTGTCTCTATGACCCTTGCAGCTGGTTTGGTGTTGTGGACGATTGTTGGTCCTTCATGGTAATGCTGTCTCTGGCCATCACTTATGTAGCGTCGTAGGTGTCCGGCTTTAGCCAGATCATCTAGGTGCTTTTTCAATGTAAAACATTTCTTGGTCATATGCCCCTTTTCTCTATGATAAGAACAGTATTTGTTGGGATCTCTTCTGGTTGGGTCTCCACCCAGGGGCGCAGGCCACATGAAGAAAGGTTCATTCTTTATGTCACCCATGATACGATAAATCGGTTGATTAAAAACCGTATATACTCCGCCTGCTTCTTTTGGTCGCGGAAAACGGGTAGGATTCCTTGGCGGTATTTCGGCCCTTTTTTGCTCCGAATTGTTGGGCCTTCTTTGGGGTCTATTTTGTGCGGGTAATGCCCCAGTTCTAGCTCGGTCTTCCTCCACGCGTACGTACTGTTCGATTCGCGACATAAGATCTCGCATGTTTCTAGCCGATCTTTTGGAGAGACTGTGTCTTAACTCGGATTCGGGGTGCAAACCCTCTTTAAAGGTCTTCATGGCCATGTCTTCTGTACCACCGTCTACCTCGTTATAGACTTCCCAGTATCTGGCTGAATAGTTCTTTAGTGACTCGGAGTCCTTCATTCTCATAGACATTAGGGAGGCAAACTCCTTAGGTTTCCGACTGTTGGTTATGAATCGGGAGACAAATGCCTTAGCTAATTCATTCCAAGAGTAAATCGAGGAATGTGGAAGGCGGTTGAACCATCGAAGGGACATCGGTCCCAAGCTTGATGGGAACATTCGGCACATCAGAGCATTGTTGCCGAGATGTATAGCCATGCTTTGTCTATAATGGCTAATATGCCCGACAGGGTCGGCCTTGCCGTCATACATTACATAGGTCGGGGCTGAAAAGTTTCTTGGTAGGCGGGCGCCCTCTATTTCTTTCGAAAATGGAGAGTGTGATATTTGGTGAAGGGCTTTCCATACTGTTTCCCGCCCTATTCTTTCTCCGTATGGTTGTCTTACGGTTGTGGGGGATTCGGACCAGTTGCCCCTGGACCCTCTGTCCAGAGTTCTTCCTCCTTTATTTCTTGTGTCAGAACTTCCTTCTTCATCTGTTTCCGCGGTTGACCCGCTGGAGCTATCAGATAGCAAACGTCTTGCATGTCTAGTTCTAACCTTTGATCGGCTAGAATACTGTGGTCTTCTGGACCGCTTATGTTTCTTCAACTTCTTTTTCAGGTCAAGAACCTGTTGTTGTAGTGCCTCCACTGTGTCTTCATTATCTTCGTCCCAGGTTCGATCGCTAGTTGAACTACCCGCTCTCGGTTCTTCGGTTAGTCTCGATCTTCTGTTCAGTTTGGAGGTTTCACGATATCGGTGTGATGGTTCGGGTTTTTGTTCTCTCCTGACCTCCGACCTAATGACGATTCTTCGGCCTCGGAGTGCTTTTTCAGAAGGAGAGCCTTCCGGCCACCTTTTGTCGTTGTTGGAGGAGAGGTCGGTTTCTATTAAGGGGTTTTCCTCTTCTGGGATCATTGTTTCTTTTCCTCGGTCTGAGTAACAGGTCGCTTTTTCTTTTCGGCTAGTCATTTTCTTCGGAATATTGTATCTGTCAAAGTACTTTCCCACAGACGGCGCCAATTGTAGTGGGTAAGTTTTAATGCTACAATTAATTTCTTAAAGTAGTAAAAAGTACTTTTGTCAGACTTTCCAAAAACAACCACCTCTTTATTAATGTCTACTTTTGAATTTATAGTACACAGTACTCTGTACTTTATCCCCTTTTCCCAATGTGGGACAAATCCCTATTCAATAAAGTACGACAAAGTACAAAGATTCTATTGACAAGTACAACATTCTATATGCTGTAGACTTGGGCCGAGCTTTATACTTTGACTTTTGATACGGGCCTGGGCCGAGCTTTGTACTTTGGCCTCTGTAGTGGGCTTGGGCCGAGCTTCGTACTTTGGCTCCTGATAAGAGCTTGGGCCGTGTTTTATACCTTATTTGCTGATACAGGCCTGGGCCGACCTTCATACTTTGGCCTCTGTCGTGGGCTTAGGCCGAGCTTTGTGTTTTGTTCCTTGATATGGGCTGTTCATTCATGGGCCTATTTTGCATTTAGATTTCCCCACCTCCAATCATCATCATCATTTGTAATAATAATAATAAATAAAAAAGCAATATTATAAGAATGGGTACGGGGAAGGACCTTCCTCAGTGCTTTCATTTTTTTGGGAGCCCCATTGTGGGAAATTTTTTACTATCCAAAGACTCGACATTGACTTGGATCTTCCTTCCCTTTGCCTACAAAAGGAGCATCTCTACAAAGTTTAAGGACATCCAAACAGAATAGAATAAATCTCGGTTGAGAAAAAAACTTGCACTGTGCCTCATCACTAGCCTCCAACAAAATTTGGATATTTAGGAATTCCATGTCCTTGTAAAATTCATCTTTCGCCTCCCTAAGCATACATAGCCTATACACAAAGTTACTTGATTCAGTAACAAAAATGTGTTCTGGTCGTAATGCTCAAGCAACTCTTAGCTGGCATAAGGTACTGTTGCCATTGATCTTACTGTGGGCAACAAAAGCAGTAGTTGTTGTTAACGCACTGGCCTTGAACGGCTGTGGTGATCAACGTGGCAACGTCAATATTCCATACCCACTCGGCACAAGAAAAGGATGCTACATGAATGAAACTTTCCTCATCACTTGTAATCGCACCTACAACCCTCCCTTGGCGTTTATGGGTGAGGCCAATATAAATGTGACGGAAATATGGCTTTCCGGTGAATTGCGCATCTATGCCTACGTTGCCAAGGTTTGCTACAACCAAACTGGTTGGCGTACATCTTATTATGCCCCTTGGTTCCAATTGTTCAATTTCCCTATCTCCAACACCGGAAACAGGTTCACTGCCATCGGTTGTGACACGAGTGCTATGAATATGATATGGGGTTCTTCAGGGAAAACTTACACAACTGGGTGCATTTCGCTATGTGCTGATAGGAAGGATGTGGTTGAGGGGTCTTATTCTAGTATTGGTTGTTGCCAGACTGCTATTCCAAAAGGAGTACTGGATTACAATATCCGTGTCAACTCTTACAACAACCACACAAGCGTGTGGGACTTCAATCCTTGCAGCTATGCTTTTGTAGTAAAGGAAGGAGCTTACAACTTTTCTGTACAAGATCTTCGAGATTTCAGAAACCGAACTATGATAACCCCGGTGGTGCTAAATTGGGCAATAGGGGATCAAAATTGTTGTGAAGCTAAAAAAGACCTAGAAAATTACGCATGCACAAGTAATGATAACAGAACTGTCTGTCATGACTCCAACAATGGTAAAGGGTACTATTACAGTTGTTCCAAGGGATTCGAAGGCAACCCTTACCTTCCAGATGGCTGCCAAGGTTACCATATCCTTTTTTGCAATATATTTTAGGCTAAATTATAAATTATACCCTTTAACTTTAGTCAAAGTTCAATTCAGTCCTCTAAGTTTTGACCATATCAATTCAACCCTCTAAGTTTCAATTTGTTTCAATTCACTTTCTTCCGTTAAAGTTGTTCCCTGTTACCGTTAGTTTTGCTTTTATTAAGTTTTCATTATTATTTTTATATTAAAAAAAACCAGAAAAATAATAAAAACAATATCTGAAATCTTTCTAGTCATGATATTATGAAATCCCGATTGCCATTGCAGAGCTTCTCTCGAATCCCCTATTCTCTTCCTTCTAGACCATTGCTCTTAACCATCATCAACCAGAGAAAAAACCCAGGAAAAACAAGTAAACATAAAACAAAAACAAAAAAACCCCCCCTTTTGCCTCATTTCTCATCTTTCTTTGTGAACACCAAAAAACTCAACCACAAAGAGAGTAGCAAATAGCATAGACAATAATACAGAGAAAGGATCCATTAAAACATAACAATAAAGCAAAATTCGAAAGAAAAGCCCCAAAAGATATATATATATATATATATATTTAGAATTCAGTAAATTTTTATTGAAACAAAACACAAGATTACACAGTGATCTCAAAAGGAGAAAAAGCCCACGTATTAACAACACCACATTACAGTGAAATGTTCAAACTACCCAGCCTACTAATCTAGAGATCATAGAAAAGCTCCAAAAGATTTAGGAAACCCCAAAATTGAACAGAACAAAATCCCTCCCATTCATCATGCATCGGTCAAGAAAAAAACCAACTCAACCGCCACCGTGGCGAAAAAAACCCCAACCTTCGCGAAGCAATCCACGGTCGCAGCGTCATCCACCACGTAGAGCTTCGCTTTCTTGGATCCCCACTCTCCACCTCAAACCCTAGCTCCGCCCCACTCGTCTCAATGTTTTTGCCACCCACTTGATGTGAGTTGTGATAGGCGGCGTGCTCAGAGAGAGAGAAAATAAATGGAAGAGAGAGATATGAAGATGAGTATAGAGTGCTTATTGTGGAACCAGAGCAAAGAGATAGGAGACAAACGGAAGAGACAGATATGAAGAAAAAAGAGAAGAATTTTAATTTTTAGTTTTTAACTTTTTGTTATTTTTCTGGTTTTGTTTTGATATATATATATATATATATATAAATAAAAAATAAAACCCTTAATAAAAACAAAACTAACAGAACAACTTTAACGGAAGAAAGTGAATTGAAATAAATTGAAACTTAAATGACTGAATTGACATGGCCAAAACTTAGAGGACTGAATTAAATTTTGACTAAAGTTAGAGGGTGTAATTTTTAATTTGGCCTATATTTTATATGGTCATTGTTTTCTCATTTCTGAATTTTATGTTACTTAATTTGGACTGCTGACTTTTAATCCGAATGGTTTATTTTTTTCATAGATATCGATGAGTGCCAAAATGCAACTCTCTCTCTCTGCGCCCAAAAATGCACCAATTATAATTGTACTTATGAGTGCTCCTGTGAGCCAGGATATGAAGGTGATGCCAAAAGCAATGGAACGGGCTGTAGACATAAACCCAGTACCTTGATTGTTAGAGTTGCGCTAGGTGAGAAATATTGATAAGTTGTTTTCTATTAGAGTGGTCCCGAACTACAAATAAAAACGTAGTCCACCCTCTCACAGAGTGGTGGGTCCTATTATGAATTTAATTAGTGGGACCCACCATTCATATGAGATAGAGACTATGCATTTATTTGTAATCTTGGACTACTAAATAATCACTTGTGATGTATGGGATGCAAAATGCAAATAAAAGCCAATATTTTGAAGGCTCACTTGATCGTATGTTTATTTCTGCATGTTTATGATATAAGAGTGATGTATGGGATGCAAAATGCAAATAAAATGCATAATTTTGAAGGCCCCCTTAATTGTATGTTTATTTCTATTTCATCTTATTCAAAATGACCTTGTCACTTTTTTAGTTCATGGATAGTGAAGCTTCACTTCTTTAAATGTGTAGGTGTTAGTGTTAACCTCTTGGTGCTACTTTTGTGCATTTCTTGGCTATATTGGGGATTTAGGAAAAGAAAGCTCATGAAACTCAAAGAAAAGTTTTTTGAACAAAATGGTGGTTTTCTACCACAACAACAACTTTCCAGACACAATGGATCTGTTGAAACAACTCAAATATTTACTGCAGAAGAACTCAAGAAGGCAACTAACAATTACCATGAAAATAGAATCCTCGGCCAAGGAGGCCAAGGAACTGTATACAAAGGAATATTACCTAATAACAAAATAGTTGCCATTAAGAAGTCCAAAATACTAGATCAGAGCCAAGTTGAACAATTCATTAATGAAGTGAGTGTTTTCTCTCAAGTGAACCATAGAAATGTGGTAAAATTGTTGGGATGTTGCTTGGAGACTCAAGTTCCTCTGTTAGTGTATGAATTTGTTACTAATGGTACCCTTTTTGAACATATACACAACACAAGCCATGCCTCCATGCTTCCATGGCCATCATGTTTGCAAATAGCAGTAGAAATTGCAGGAGCACTTTCTTATTTGCATTTTGCTGCTTCCACTCCAATCATTCATAGAGATATCAAGAGTACAAACATACTCTTCGATGATAAGTACACAGCTAAGGTATCTAATTTTCGAGCTTCAAGGCTAATTCCTTTGGATCAATGTCAATTAACCACATTGGTGCAAGGGACACTTGGATACTTGGATCCAGAATACTTTCATTCAAGCCAATTGATTGAAAAGAGTGACGTTTATAGTTTTGGAGTTCTCCTTGCAGAGTTACTAATTGGAAAGAAGGCACTTTCTTTTGACAGACCTGAAGAAGAGAGAAACTTAGCCATGTATTTCGTCTCATCAATGAATGAGAACCATTTGTTTGAAATTATAGACCAACAAGTGTTGAATGAGGGAAATGCTGAGCAACTTAAAGAAATTGCAATGTTAACGAAGAGATGCTTAAGATTGAAGGGAGATGAGTGGCCTACTATGAAGGAAGTCACAATGGAACTAGAGGGCTTGAAAGCAATGGAGAAGCATTCATGGATGAAAAGCAATATGGCTTCAGAAGAGACTGAGAACTTGTGCGGTAAACCATATGATGCTTGTTTTGGTGGTGCTATTCTGCATGTTACGACAGCATAAATGATCGAGTCATCATATCTGGACTTG
This sequence comes from Fagus crenata, assembly GCA_014362285.1. Classification (NCBI taxonomy): domain Eukaryota; kingdom Viridiplantae; phylum Streptophyta; class Magnoliopsida; order Fagales; family Fagaceae; genus Fagus; species Fagus crenata. The sequence continues at coordinate 10,464 of BKZX01016991.1, forward strand.
ATGATGGGTGATAACTATCCAATTTGTTAGAAGGTGATATAGTACTTAAGCTTATTATTGTTATTATCCTTATGTCTGTTTCTTTTCTTGTACTGAGGACCTGAGGCGAAGGACATATCCACACTTTACATTCATCATTTATTCACTGCTTTGTAATAAATTTGTCATCTATTTATGAGAATTAGCAAATTCACTTTGGTTATTTAAAGATGGTGTGGATGGCATGGTTGTGGCATAGTGAATCATGTCTTGGTGCAGTAGTTTTTATTTTATTTATTTTATTTTTTTATCTTTGCTGTTCGTATCCAAATAGGACTACAATTTTAAAATTGGGTATGAAAATTTCTTAAAACAACACGTATGTGAATAAGTAGAGGGAGAGAAAAAAAAATAAAAATAAAAAACTAAATTAGAAAGAAGCATTTGATATTATATTGTTTTGTTGGATCCGAAATCAACCCGTGTACACTTCAAAGTCCGGTCCCTCATTGAAGTGATTAGAGTTTATTTTAATTTTAATTTTATATTTGGTCATTTTTGCGGGTTCCTAGACCTAATAACGCAAAGATAGACCTAAGCCCAATCCATAACAAATCACCCATAGCAAGGTTGATAATCACAAAAGTGAGCCCATGAGCTCATGAATTATTGATCCAAAATAATGGGCTCCTAAGCCCAAGAAAATTATACAAAGGCCCTTGAGCTTATAACTCACATCTATAAACGTTATTGACCCAAATAAACACACCCATGAGCCTATCAGGTCACGAACACAACTAAAAAGAGCCCAAATACACCAAGGCCCTTGAGCCTGTGGCCATGGCCAAAGAGGAATAGCCCAAAGAAACCAAGGTCCTAGAACATGGGCTATTAATCAAATTATGAGGCCTTTGAGCCCCAACATTGCAAACACTCATGTCTACACGGCCCACGGCCCAATTGCCGACCCAAAATGTTTGGGGTATGAAAGGCATGTGGTGGCTAAGAAACGGGTTTTTTAGCCCAATAATCCATTTTTTAAAGTTATATAATCAAATAGGGTAGTTTCAAAGTTATATCAAAAGTTAGGGTAGTTTTGAAAATCGTCTTTGGAAGAGACGATTTTCTTGAATTTTTTATTATTATTTTTTTATTTTTACGCCTTTTAAATATATTTTTAAAAATTAAAAAAAAAAAATTTGTGTAAATCGTCTCTTCCAGAGACGATTTTGGCCCTTTTTTAATTTTTGCGCCTTTTTAACATATTTCATTTAAAATTAAAAAAAAAAATAGAAAATCATCTCTTCCAGAGACGATTTTTGTCCTTTTTTAATTTTTGCGTTTTTAACATAAAGCACTTTTTACGTTTTAGTCCTTGCCATGTGCTGATCTGATGCCATATTGACATAGGGACTTGTGCATTGTTTTTTTCTCCATAACTGTTGATTTTCGTGTGGTCTTGTAAACTTTTTTTTTTTTTTGGTTCTGTATACTTGTTGGCAGCTGTGATCCCAACTTTTGACCATACAATTTTTAGTCCACATTGCATAGTTTCCTCGGAGCCTAGGGGCATATGATTAGTTTAGAAAAGGAACTCTTGTTCCAAACAAGAAAAGAACATATAGATTTTCCTAAACTTAGGTGATGGCAAGCTTTGTATAGAATATAACATGTCAGTAGAATTTGTTTTTTCTAACTTGGTTTTGGTTTTGTTTGTTATACAATTAATTAATTTATTAATTTGAAATATTTGTAGTTAAAATGAGTACAAAAAAAAAACTGAATTTTGCAACCTAAAATAAATATAAATTATGTCTAAAAATATTTAAAATATATCTAAAAATAAATAAATATATCTAAAAATTATGTCTAGAAATTTTTTAAATTTTTAATACCAACCCTTCATAAAGGCCTCCAACCAAATCACGAATCCTTCAAAGAAGCTAAATTATGAAAAATCTGTTGGAACTTGGAGTTCCAACCAAATTTAATATTTTTATTTTTTATTATATCTCTAAG
>BKZX01016993.1:0-14887 GCA_014362285.1 Fagus crenata
TCCATTTTGAGAGACTTAAAAAAAAAATGTAATATTGTACCCTTGCTTTATTGACAATTAATAGACAAACATTTTACACTGCTCATTTAAACATTGAGTAATTCTTTGATAAAATTCGCAAGGCCTTTTCTGATGATCCCTTACTTCAATTCCTTCTCTTTTCTTATGCTTTTAATTACTTGTTAGTAACCAACTTTGAATCCCTCTGAAAAGGGATCAAGGAGAAGAATATTGAGAAGAACAAGTAAAGCATACCATCGACAATGGTATTTAATACCCAAGTTCCTTGCAAAAATGTTCAAGTTACCATTGAACGTGACCTTTAAGTCTCTCAAAATGGTGCTCATGCAAATCCTGATGGCCGTTCCTCTAGGTTGGGTTGGAATTGCTGCATATTTTAATTACAACAAGAAACCCAAAGGTATGAGTATGCGTCTAATTAAGCGTCTTCTAGCTAGCTAGTTACCAATCCAAAAGAAGTTTACATCTTCTCATGTGTATTTGGGCACATATATATATATATATATATATATATATAACTTGATTATACATATATACACAATGAAGTACGTACATGCATCTTTACAGGCATGTATGCATGTTTGTTGTAGTCTATATGGAATTGTTTTATGTGTTTGGTCACTGCATTATTATCTCTTTGTAATTGACTTATATGAGTTGTAACACAATGATTGAATAGATCTCTTTCTCAATTAAAATAAAAAATAAAAGGAAAGTTAAAAATGAATTATTGGAGTTTAGTACCATCTAATTTTCATGGTTTAACAGTGGAGGCCATATCTAGTTTTATGTGAGTAGTGTTATAAGGTTTTCATAAAATGGTTTAATTTGCTTCAAACTTTTTCAATTTTTTTTTTCCATTTTTTTTTCTTCACTTTTATACTAAAATATCCAACAAAAGTCAAAATCCGCATGGATTATGGACTGTGACTGTTGTGAGACTACTGGTTGTATGAAATATATACCTATTGTTATTTGAGATATGGAAAAACTTCAATATAATTATATTATATTGAATCCTAGAGGAATTTGTACGATGGTGACTTCATCCAATGAAAGACTTCGCTTTAGATGATTAGATCTCGAGTCTTCGTCGCCAGATTCAGTGTTGTCTTCATCAAATTTGACATCATTGTTGCCAAATCTAGCACTCTTGAATCGATAACATCGCCATTTCTCTCCATCGACCACTAGCTCTTCCAGGTGGCGCTCTACAACAGTGGTACGGATCTCTAGCGCGAACAATATCTCTCGGTGTCACCGGGTGATCATAGTCTTGAATGCATGGAGTGCACATCATGCATTCAAACCATATTCGTTGAAACAAATTAAAATATACCTTTGATCTTTAAAAATATTATTCAAACAAATTATGTTGATATTTTGACAATATTAAGGACAACCTCTATATATATATATATATATATATTTTGAATTAAAGTATAAGATTTTCACAATAACTGAGATGTCAATCTATCACAATTCAAAATAAAATACAGTAAGATTATATTGGAACCATAATTATCATAACCGTACTGAGTATTGAACCATCAATAGAGTAGTATGATGGTTCACTGGTTCAACCATTAGGTTATTGGTTAAACTGTTATATTAATAATTACTTTATTTTTAATATATATAAGAACACATAACATACGAAGATGAACTATAAGAAAAAATAACATGGTATTAAATTTAAACATAAATCTGTAGCATACTAAAAATTATTATTGTTTAGAAAATTTACTCCATCGATGTTATTATTGTTTAGAAAATTACTAAAAATTATTATTGTTTAGAAAATTATTATTGTACAGGTTAACTTCTCCTAGTGATTGATTGAGTAAATACCACATCGATGTACTCCATAAGAAGCAAATAACATTCCAAAATGCACAATAGTTACTCGTATATAAATTGTAACGACTTTAATAATTACAGGATATAAAACAATTAAAATCTTAAAAAAAAAAAAATTTGATTTACAAATTTGTTGGACAATTTTGAAACACAAGCCCACGAGAACAAAACAAGGAAAACAACATATATTGGGCCACTAGTACAACAAAAGCTGAAAATTGGATATTGGGGCCCCAATCCCTTGCGAGCCTACGGAGAATCCGACACCTTCACCACATGAAGGGCCCAACAAAGACCCAATGTCTTCCATGAAGGGCCCAAAAAGAGCCGAAGCCTTCTCAGCATTTGTAAAGTTGCCTTTTCTTCGATTAACCAAAACGCAGAAATAGCATTCTTCCCAACTTTTGTCCACTTTGATAATAGTAGCTCCATTAGGCTAATATTATGGAGTGGTGTTGCCAAAATATGACTTATAAGATGGACTACAATTATACTACTGTGAGAGGGTGTTTTTGTTGCTACGCCACGTGCCGTAACGAGATCGATTGGAACGTGGGCTGAACTTTCAAGGGTATGGGAGTTGAACCCAAAATTCAACCAAAGGCCCAAAAGTAGGCCCAATGGCTAATGGGGCACCTTCCTTAAAGAAACAAGAGCCAAATCTGCCAAGGCCCAAGTCGAGTGAACAGCAGCAGTAACAATAACCAAATGGCCCAAAAGGGGGTTTTGTTAATGAAAACCTAAAATAACAATGGACTAATGCTTCCACTGCTCTATGCAAAATCTGGACTCAAAATATAACAACTTGAACCCAATATGGGATCAAAATCATTAAGGCATAAATTCATCACTAATATCTGCTGCAACAAATCAAACCCATAACAGTTAACTTGTAGAGACTAAAAGAGTTTGACTAAGCAGGAGAAAGTTAATCCTATGAAGCATGCATGGGGTGAAAGTGTTTAAACTTTTGTGGTAATGAATCTTAAAGTTGAGGAAGACCAAAAGCTTAATATGGTTTTTACTGCTGTAACCCAAATATCTGCTAAGTAACACTTTTGGAGATATGAGCTTAGATCATGTTGTCTTAGGCTTGGGTTGGTGTTTAGGGTTAAGGATAAGAGTTTTAAGGTTAAAGATGACCTTAGAACTCTGTACTTGGGGGAGTATACTAGAGAGTGCTTTTCAGAAGAGAATAGTTCGATTACTACTGCAGTGAGTTTCAGACTATCTTTGCAATCTCAATGACATTGTGATCTGGTCATGGGTAAGTGTTTGGGATAGTGAAAATGGTTAAGGATATAGTGTCTAGGCTTGGCTTAAGCTTCAATTGTGTTAGGTTCTATTGTGTTGTGTTGGGCCCCCAAGGTTGTCCTTAAGGATGCCATTTATTGGAGGTTTTTGGTGGGAAAACTAAGGGGCCAGATCCCCTTCATCATGGGTTGGTTATGCATGCTCCTTGGCTTTGGTTTCCTAGAAAATAACAGCCCTACCCCCTAGTAAGCCTTGGGCCATTATTTTGGTGGAAGCCTAGCTTATAGGATTAACTCCCCACCTCCAAACTAAAATCCCTAAACCCTACAAAATAGAGAAGTGAACCTAGCACAGAACTGGGCTGTAATGGTCACTCCCTCAGCCTTGATAGGCTGGCTATATCATGATGGTAAAGATAAAATAAGATTTTCAGTACTGTCACGGATTACTACCGCGTCTGGTGGCCAATGGTGACCAAAATCCTTGTCATGATTATTGTTCAGGCGACCAATCCATGGGTTCAGAGCTTCATTGGTCTGAGGAAGATATGCCATCATGATAACTTGCTTGTTTCAGTAAACTTTTATACATTTAGGCTGAGTTGACTCAAGTATGTGTGCTGTCAGGTTATTACTGCAGAGCATGCAGCCAATAGCTGTGATTCACAGCTGCATTTTTGAACCAATCGGTGGGCTTCCTTGTGCTTTCCATGTCTTAAGTGAATTCAATGAGGGAGACAAGCTCATTCTTCCATTTTTGAAGAGGAGAGAGAAACGTAGGTCCCAAGGGGAGTTACTACTTGTTCAGCATTTATTAAAGCTGTTCTGACTTTGTGGGGCCCTATGGACAGCTGTCCCAACTGGCCAAGGCTGGGTTAAGACCTTAGGCTTGCTCATTAAAGCTTCCCTTTAGGCCCAAAATGGTATATTAGTCCGTTTAATTCTTAACTTTTAAGGCTCATCTCGGTTGGTCAATGGGCAGCAACGGTAATGGGCCAAAACTCCAAGTTATGCTTGTTGGGCTTCCGTAGTAACTTATATTATTTGAGCCCAATTTCTCATTGGGGGTTTAATCCACGTTTGGGCTTCAAAAAATAGCCCTCTACATTTAGCCCCCCGAGCTTGTGGCTCATTTGTGGTGAGTCACGTGCGAGCAAATAGAGAAAAATGTTACACTTTCTTCTTCTTTGAGTTGGTGAGTAAATTTTAAAAAACTAAGACTCTATTTTTCTGGATTTTGTGGGAAAGTGGAATAGTCACGTTAGGTTGTGGCAGTTACCATAGATTGGCTATGATGGCTCTGTTTAGGTGGCTGAGCCATTATTGCCTCTTCTTTAAATACCCATTGACCCTGGTTGTGACTCCACACCTCCTCCACCATTGTTCTCTTTTCCAAGTTCAAAAAAAAAACTTAGAAAAGCTCACGGTAGCTCTTCCCCTTTCTTTCTATTCTATTTTTCCTTCCTTTTCCTTCTCTTTTTCCTTCTTTTTCTCTTCCTTTGTTGCCGGTCATGACTTCTTCTTCTAGAGCCCATGCTGAAACCCTTGGTGGTTCCCCCATGGACGAGGAGAACCCAGTAACCACCGTGGTGCCACCCCTGGTGGCGTCATAGGAGACAGACAGCGACACCCATAGTGATTCTGACCCTATCTCGGCCGGTTCAAGTCCTCCCGAGGGGATCTTGGCTTGCCCAACGCTTGACCCATGGTATGAAAGTGGGAGCTTGTTCCCATCTGTCCCGATAAAAGTGTGACTCCCACCAGCAGGTTGGGAGTGGTTGGTGAAGAGGGAGGACACTGTGACAGATGCGGTTTGAGTCCCTCCCTTCCAAGAGATTTTAGACTTGAAGATTCAACGAAAAGACATCCTTGCTGTGCCCATCAAATTCGACTTTTAGTGTTTAAGGGCCAGTAGTTGGGAGGCTTGGGGGATAAGGAGTTTGCCGGCGAGGAATTTTGTGCGCTCTTGGAGCAAGCTAGAATGCTCCAAGCCATTTTGATTTCAAGGAGTTCCAATATGTATCGAGATACGGAGTCTCTTCGGCAAATGGTTCGGAGGTGGTGTCCTTTGACTCACACGTTCTTTTTTGCCCATGGTGAACTCACCGTCACCCTTGAAGATATCGAGAATCATTGGAGACTTCCTATCTTGGGTGATTGCAACCCATCTAAAATCGAGTTGTCCTTGACTGAACTCAAGGTAGAAACCATTCTGTTGAACTATGTCGGGAAGAAGAATATATCTTTGGGCACTAATGCGGCAAGATTAACAACTTGGCAGCAAAAGTTTTTTAATGAAAATGATGATGATCTTCGTAGAGCTGCTTTTGTTGCTTACTGGCTAAACAAATGTATTTTTAGTGAGTACTCTTCTTATGCTATAAAACCTCTTTATTTTCGTCTTGCTGTGAAGATTTCTGCCAATACAAGCTTTCCTTTGGCCGCCATGTTCCTTGGCCAATTTTATATCCAACTGGACTTATTACACACCGATGAAATGGCTGGTGAGTCATGTCATACTGTGGCTACCGTTTTCAACTCATTGGTGTTGTAAGCCTTCCTTTGGGAACATGCCAAAAGTTACAGTACTGATGGCAGAAGGCCGTCTGACTCGCGGCCAAAATTTGCAAATATGCTAGAGGCCATTGCTGCTCATTTCAAGTTCTTAAGGACCAGCGTACCCAGTGTCTATCGATGGGTTGGCGTTAAGTTTTATGATTCGGCGCTAGTTCCCTCATTGGATGAGGAAGATTTCGTACTTTGGCGACCATATGGTGCTTCCCATAGAGGCTATTTTTGTGATTCCATCATGTCTTGGTTCAGTAGGATTGAACCTCAAAATTATGCCTTTGGCCCAGAAGACATGAGGACCTTATCTTATTTTTCAGCTACGAGTGCAGGTTGGTTACCCGTTTTGACTCATGATGGCCTCCGTTTCACTTCCTACTGCGCACATAGAGTAAGAAGGCAGTTTGGGTATGATCAGGAAGTTCTTGCCGCAATGGAGGTTGTGGCTGATATCCTTCCCACCATCAATCCTTTCATAAAATCTCGGGCTTTCCCTTATTGGAGCACCACTACTCCAGAAGTGGTGATTCCTAGTAGCGAAAGGGTTGGCATTTGTACTATGGAGATGAACCACTACTGGCTGGACTTGATGACTTCTATGCTCGAGTTCCGGAACAGTAGCAATGAGAGCATCGAGCATTTGCTTCCCCTATGTAAGGCTCCTTCCCCTAACCTTCAGCTTTTTGTTGCTACTAACATGGTGACTACATATGCCACCAAACAAGGATTAGGATATGTGGTGTGGCGTAGTGACTTATCCAAGTGGATGACCTATAGTAAGCGTCACCCATCTGCTTGGTTGAAAGAGAATCCAAATAATGTTCCTGCCCGAGAAAAGGTAGCATCCAAGAGAGGCAAAAGAGTTACTGCTGCTGCCTCTGGTTCCAAGAGAAAGAAGTCGATTGCCCAAGCGGAAAAGAGCGCTTCAAAGGGTATCGTTATTAGGGAACCCGTGACAGTGACTTCTCAGTCTGGGGAACAAGCTGCCCCAAGGGATGCTTCGGGCAAGAAGACCACGAGGAAGATAAGTGCTAAAAGAAAGAGATCTGCTGCACTGCCTTCCCCAATTTTGCTCGAGTCTCCTTCCACCAACTCTCGTAGCAAGAAGCATGCCACTACCACTTACTCAGAAGCAAGGGTAAGCTTTTTCTCCATTTTATCCTTTGCACATTGCTCTTATCTATTTTTCCTTTCATGAGCTTACATGGTTTTTTGTTTGTGTCAAACCAGATGAAGGAATGAGGGTGCTGTCTGCCGTCCCCTTATAGTTTCAGTATGCACTTAAGCACTTGCCTTCTTGTATGGTAATGAGACATTTCTCATGTTGTTGTTTCTTTGGTTTGTGTTGCAGGAGGATGAGGATTCCTCCACTTCTCTTAAGGATGATACTGGGGCTTCCGTGGAAGAGGTTCCCATTGCTGCTGATGAAATTACTGTATTTGGCGCTGTTGCTATTGAAACCACTGCCGCGACTGAACTACCTGACAATGTTATTGCTGTAGCCAAGACTGCTGGTGATGTTGCTGCTGCTGCATTTGATGTATTTGAGGAGGTTAATGCAGCTGCGGTGGCTGCTGAGGCAGCTGTTGAAGAACCTGAAGTGGCTGTTATAGCTGGCATCGTTGGCGATGATGGGTTAACTTAAGGCGACTCTTCTAGGAGTGGTGACTATGCAGACTCCGCCTTGCTTGATTTGAGCCCTCCCACTAGATTCCATGTCAAAAGATCCCGTCGCGTCAATGTTGTGTCCTCTAATTCGGAAAGGACACCCTCAGTTAGTGCTGCACTTTTAACACTCCGGGCAAGTCAAAGCGAATTTGCCGGTGCGTCTTCTATGCATGTGACCCCTGCTACCCCTCCTATCGCAATGGATGCTCTTTTGGGAGCACTAGGTGCTGAAAATATCCAAGAAGATGAAGAGAACGTTGCTGCACCATATCACATTTTTTATATTGACGCGGTTCATACCATTGAAGGGGTTATTGCCACTGGTGTCATTTCTGCTGCTGAAGTGCCTGCAGCTGAGCATATAGAATCCGAGGTGGAGGTCATTCCTACCATAGAGGTTGGGAGTGATATCTCAGTCATGGAAGGGACTTTCGCTCAGGATCCAAATGATGATGCCCCATTGGAGGACATGGCTGATGTTCATGACAGCTATGATGCTGTTCTGGCAGATGTCCAAGAACAAGATGCCCCAACTGAAATTCCTGAATTAAAGGTGACAAGTCCTGCCACAAAAGATACAAGTCCAACAAAAACAGATAAACTGATTTCCCGTTAATTTTTGTTGCTTTTGCTGTACGTGTTCGGTATCGATTGTATAAAAGATCAATAATTCCACATTTTGGTTATAATACAATAAGTGTTTGAAAAATAAAACTCATATGTTATGCTTTTGGAAGAGTAATAAGTTTCACATAGCATACTTTTCATGGAGAGTCAATGAGATGAATAGAATAACTTATCTCAAGATGCGTAGGCCTAGCTTTTGTTTGCTTGCCATGGCTACATGATTAATGTGAGTCCAAAAGAAATAGGTGAGAATTCCTTACACTTATTCCCTGCCATATGTTAGAACTGCACACTTTTTTTTTTTTTTTTATTATCCATGGACCTGGTAGGAAACTTGCCAAGTAATGGCACCATGTTGTCGGGCCCAACAAATATAGGTTGTGGCTCATTTTCTATTTGTTGTTTGTGACACCAAAACAAGCCCAGGTACTCCTTAGCTAACAATGAGCCAAAATACTCATTAGCTTAAAACAAGCCCAGGTACCCCTTAACTAACAATGAGCCCAAGTACCCCTTAATTAATACCGGCCCAAGTACCCTTTAGCTAACAATGAGCCCAGGTACTCCTTAACCAAAACTGGCCTAGGTACTCCTTAGCTAATAATGAGCCCAAGTACCCCTTCCCTTAACTGAAATAGGCCTAAGTACCCCTTAGCTAACAATGAGCTCAAGTACTCCTTAGCCAAAACCGGTCTAGGTACTCCTTAGCTAACAATGAGCCCAAGTACCCCTTAGCCAAAATAAGCCCAAGTACCCCTAAGCTAACAATGAGCCCATGTATCCCTTAGCTAACAATGAGCCCAGGTACTCCTTAGCCAAAACCGGCTCAGGTACTCCTTAGCGAACAATGAGCCCAAGTACCCCATAGCCAAAATAAGCCCAGATACCCTTTAGCTAACAATGAGCTCAGGCACCCTTTAGCTGAAACAGGCCCAAGTACCCCTTAGCTAACAATGAGCCCAGGTACTCCTTAGCCAAAATTTGCTTATGGCAATAGAAATGAGTTGTGTCGGCATAGCACCAAGGGATACGTTTTGATCTTCCTTTTATCTTTTGCTGTTTTCTTGCCTCCACACTTATTATTTTATTTCTTTCTCTATTGTAGCTAGTAGCGGTAATGAGCTTGCTGTCGAAGATGAAGGTGATTTTGATGCAATTGGAGCTGCAGAATTTGCTGCTGTGATTCAGCCTCCGTTTGCATCTCTCGAGAGACTTGGTGTGCAGATATCTGCTGTCCTTCCTGAAATCCTAGACTTCTTTCGTGAATTTGATCGAGTAACTGTTAGCCAATATCGTCCTTAACACTTTTGGATGTTCGACAGGGCTAAAGTTGATTTTTATGGTTACTCGATTCCTCGTGATGGAGTTCAATTCTTGGAAGCCATGTGGAAGAAGTACGGGAACTTTATCACATACTTTAAGCTTAGGATTTTTGTTGGAGGAGTTATGTTAACTCTTCTTTGTTGTGTGTTGGCACAAATGAGGAACACCAATCTTGAAGATGTCACCGAGACCAAGATTCTCGAATGGAAGAGCGTTGTGCATGAGCTCATTCAAGAAGGTTTCCTTCTTGACTTCATGCTTGATCATTTGAGAGAGATAGCTCGAGACATGTTTGGGAGGAGGCTTGTTGTTGAATTGAAGGCTTGGAGGCTTGGATCACTGTTGTGAGGAGTGCTGTGACAGCCATTGTGCCAACTAACTGGCACCTGACTTCTGCCATGAAGGCTTCTGCCGTGCTGTGTAATGAGTCAGCTATCTATGGACTGCTTGACTGATTCTTGTCTTTACTTCTTCTATCTTTTGTACTCTTTGGGGATGTAATGGCCGTGTTTAGGCCTTAACTTCAAACTTGATCTTCCCTTTTGTTTACATTCACCAAGTATGCTAATCTTTTGATGAAATTCAATGTCCTTTTTTCATTTCCATACTTGTCTTTTGGGAATTTTGTTTTACAAAAGGAAAGAAAAATGTTTGGACACAAAAAAAGCTATGCCTAAATGCTATTCAAACAACACATAGTGCTTACAATTCATTTTTTTGGCAAAGAAGACACATAAGGCATAGCAGCAGAAATACTTATGAATAGTAGTGTTTGAGCCATTTTCCATTGATGGGATCTGCTAAAGTAGTTCCATCAGACTTGGATAGCATGTAGTAACCACTGCCATGAGTTTCTCGGACTAGGTATGGCCCTTCCTAATTCGGGGTGAACTCGGATGGGGAAGGAAATCCCTTTTTTACAAAATCTGCTGCTTTTAAAACCAGCTGCCCTTCTGCAAAAATTCCGACTTAGAGAGTTTTGCTATAAGCATTGGCTATCTTTTGGTAATTTCGTTGGCTTTTAAGTCTAGTCAACTCCTTTGATTCATCCAAGCCTTCCAAATCTGTCATTCTTGCTTTAGCACAAATATTAGCATCCACCTCTAGGTCACTCCCTTGTAGTTCCCATGGGGTAGGCACAACCAACTCAGTATGAGAGATAGTGTCAGTATCATAAACAAGTGAGAAAGGAGTAAAACTTGTTGCCGTCTTTGGCGAACTCCGATAGGCCCACAAAACATCTGCCAGGTGAGAGCTCTAGTTACTGCCGTAGTCGAACACCATTTTGCTCAAGATTCACAAGAGCATCCGGTTTGTCGCTTTAGCTTGCCCATTGCCTTGAGGGTAGTAAGGCGTGGAGCGTCGATGTTTAACTCGATAATGCTCTAATACCCCTCGCACATCCTTATTTACGAATGGAGTGTCATTGTCGCTAATGAGCTTGTAAGGTATACCAAAGCGAGTGATGATATGCTCTTGTATAAATTTCGCCACAGCAGCACCGGTGGCCTTTCGGAGTGGGATTGCTTCCACCCACTTAGTAAAATACTCGGTGGCTATAAGAATCCAAATATGGCCGCTGGAAGCCAGACCAATAGGACCAATTAAATCTAGCCCCCAAGTGTGGAATGGACAAGGAGTAGTCATGTTTTGGAGATTAGTTGGGTGGATGTGGATCAAATTGGCTTGAACTTGGCAAGTGTGACATGTCTTTACAAAATTTGCCGTATCTTTCTTCATGGTTGGCCAATAATAGCCAAGTGTGAGTAAACGTTTGTAAAACCTCTTCTTTCCTTGATATTCTCCACATTTACCCACATGAGCCTCCTTTATGACTATTTGGGATTCGGATAGGTTGAGACTTCGTAGTGATTCTCCATGGTAAACTTTCCGGAATTGAGTTCCTTCTTCCACAAAGTATCTTGATGCTAATCTCTTGAGGCGATAAACCTCCTTGTGGGTTTGTGGTAGAATACCTTCAAGAAAGTATTCTAAAAATGGAATACGCCAATCGGTGGAAACAAAAGTTGCATAGACTTCTGCATTATCATGCTGAAGTTGACAAGTTAGGCATTGACTTTGGAGGTTTGCCGCTTCCCTGCTCATATTGGGCCAGTAATATCCGAGCCTCTGTAGTCTGCGGTAAAGGTTGATTCCTCTTCCTCCTTCACAAGTCTTTTCGTATACCTCTATCAACTTCCTTTTTACTTCTTGGATGCTAATACAGCGTGCCAAAACTCCTCCAGGCAGCCTGTGATAAAGCTCTCCGGATATCAAAGTGTAATCTTTGATTTCCTTAAAATCTGCTGCAGCCACAGGAGACATGAGTTTGGCCTTAAGTGGCATCCTCCAATCTTCTTCATCGAGAGACGAATCTTCAAAACTCTTTTTTCAACAACTCAGTGATTGGCTTCACCTTTTTGTTGATGGTGATATCAATCTTTTGTCCTTCAAAGGCCATTTGAGACCCCAAAGTTGCAAGTGCGTTCGCGTAGCGGTTCTCATTTCTTTGGGCATGCTCGATCTCAAAGGTAACAAATTTTACTTCCAACTTCTATGCTAGAGCTTGGTATGGTGCTAAGGACGGCTCTTTAAGTGAAAATTCTCCTCAAGCTTGGCAAATGACAAGATTGGAGTCTCCCACAACTTTCAAGTGCTTAATTCTCATTTCACGTGCTATTGCCAACCCAGTAAGATAAGCCTCGTACTCCGCGACGTTGTTGGAGCACAGAAAATCAAGCTTAAAAGATTTTGGTACAACTTCTCCATCATCTCTAAAGAGCACAATTCTAGCCCCACTTGACACAGCAGTAGAGGATCCATCAAACCTCAAAGTCCAAGTGGCATCTGCAAAATCTGCCATAAGCACCTCATCAACTTCCCTGGGTACTTTATCAGAAATAAATGAGTTATCTTCCCTTGGAAATTGAGCCAATAGGTCTTCTATGGCTTGGCTCTTAATGGTTGTGGGAGTCTCAGCGATGATCTCGTATTAAGATAACTGCAGCAGCCACTACGCAAGTCTGCCAGACAGCACAGGGCGTTGCTGCAGACTTCTGATAGGATGAGATTTTGTCATTAAATGGACTTTGTGAGCTAGAAAATAATGTCAGACGCACTGTGAAGCATAGATCAAAGCTAAACAAGCTCTATCAGCCCCCGAGTAACGGGTTTTAGCATTTTTGAGAGCGCAGCTGACATAGTAGATGGGTTGTTCAACCCCATGGCTGTCCTCTTACGCTATTAAAGCCCTGATTGCTTAATTGTTGGAAGGTAGGTAAAGCCATAAAGGCTTCCTAAATATAGGTGCACAAATAGTAGGTAGCTTGGCCATAATGTCTTGCACCCTTTCAAAAGCTAGTTGGCATTCAAGGGACCAACGAAATGGAACTCCTTTCTTCAAGAGTGGTGCAAAGGTTGAAGTTACTGCAACAAGACCAGGTATGAATCTCCTTATATAAGATAGCTTTCCCAAGAAACTTTTTAGTTCCTTATGAGTAGTTGGTGGCTTTATAGTGGCTATGGCAGAAGCTTGTGTTGGATCAACGTCTATGCCACGTTGGTGCACTAGGAAACCTAGAAACTTGCCGGTTGCAACTCCGAATGCACACTTGAGGGGATTCATTTTGAGTTTGTAGAGGCAGCATCTCTCAAAGACTTTTTGCAAAATAGCAAAGTGGTCTTCCCTTTTCTTGGATTTGACTACAATATCATCGACGTAGTCCTCGATCTCGCGATGCATCATGTCGTGGAACATGCTGTCATCGTTCTTTGATACGTGGCCCCAGCGTTCTTGAGGCCAAATGGCATGACGGTGTAGTAGAAATTCTCAATTGGTGTGCGGAAGGCGGTTTTTTCAGCATCTGGGGTAGTGGTATCATAGTACCCTCCCACAGTACTGACCAGGGTTCGATTCCTTGGATGTGCAAGTTTTTTCATATTTTGCTTAATTTTTTTTAAGTAAATTAAACTGACACCAACACTCCTTTCAAAATAATTGTATTCACTTATTTTGTAAATTTTGAAACGGAATGTTATTTATTGAAAGAATCGGGTTATTAGTGTAATTTACTTTTTGGGATTGGAGGCTTATATAATCACTACTCTTTTGAAGCAAGTGAGTTTCATTTTGCAACCCATGAATGATGATTATGAATAATGTTTCAAGTAGGATTGTGTATCTACTAACCAATTGCACTTCTCCTTTTCACATAAACCAAATTCAAGCGCAACTCATCCTCCAAGGACTTCTTCACACAAACACCACTATTGCCCACCACTTCATCACTGTGTCCCAATCATTAGGCCTATTGGACTCTTCTCTCACCACCCTCTTCACCCAACTCTCTAGACCCCATGTTTTCATTTGCAACACTCTCATTAAAGCCTTCTCTCATTCTCACATCCCTCACACCCCTCTCTATATATACACCCACATGCATAAAAACTCTATACTTGCTAATAACTACACCTTCCCTTTCCTCCTTAAGTCCTTGTCTGACTCCTACGATCTTAAACAAGGCCAATGCATACATACCCATGTCGTGAAATTGGGTCATCTTTATGATATTTATGTCCAAAATTCATTGTTGGATGTGTATGCTTCATGTGGACACATGGGTTTATGTTGACGGGTGTTTGATGAAATGCCTCAAAGAGACGTTGTGTCGTGGACGGTTTTGATTATGGGGTATAAGAATTCTAGGAAGTATGACCATGCTTTGATTGCTTTTGAGCAAATGCAATATGTGGGTGTGGTGTCGAATTGCGTTACTATGGTCAATGCATTGGCAGTGTGTGCAAGCTTTGGGGCCCTTGAAATAGGGGTCTGGATTCATGATTTTATAAAGAGGAGTGAGTGGGAGTTGGATGTGATTTTGGGGACTGCTTTGATTAACATGTATGGTAAATGTGGGAGAATTGAAGAGGGGTTGGGTGTTTTCAGAAGCATGAAGGAGAAGAATGTGTTTACATGGAATGTACTTATTAAAGGGCTAGCTCTTGCTAAAAGTGGCGAAGAGGCAATTTGTTGGTTTAATAGAATGGAGCTAGAAGGGTTTAAGGCTGATGAAGTGACTTTGGTTGGAGTGCTTTGTGCTTGTAGTCACTCCGGATTGATGATTACCGGTAGACGGATCTTTGGTTCTGTGATTGTTGGGAAGTACGGGTTTTCACCTAGTGTTAAACATTTTGCTTGTATGATTGACCTATTTGCGTGTGCTGGATATCTTGAAGACGCTTTCAAATTCATAAGAGAGATGCCTTTTGAGCTTACGAAAGCTATGTGGGGATCATTGCTTGCTGGTTCTAGAGCTCGGGGGAATTTGGAATTCAGTGAGTTTGCAGCTTGGAAGCTTGTGAAACTGGATCCAGAGAATTGTGCTTACTATGTTGTGCTCTCTAATCTGTATGCAGAGATGGGAAGATGGATTGATGTTGAGAAAGTGCGGATTATGATGAAAGAGAGAGGACTTAAGAAGGACTTGGGTTGTAGTTCTATTGAGCTTGAACCTCAGGAGCATGTTTATGAATTACTATTACCACATTAAGTCAGCTGCATGCAGAGA